>PVKA01029570.1:0-28177 GCA_004027165.1 Ctenomys sociabilis
TGAGACAGGGTCTCACTGTGCAGTTCAGGCTGGCCTTAAGCTCACTTTGTAGCTCAGGCTGGTCTCGAACTCACAACAATCCTCCTGCCTCAGCCTCCCTAGTGCTGGGATTACAGGCATGCGCCACCACGCCCGGCTGTCTTATCTTTATTCTCCTCTTCACTGTGATATTTCTCTCATAACACAATGTTCCAGACACTGTTTTAGGTACTTCACATAAGATAAGCTGTCAGTAAGTAATAGAATAAGCAGTAAACTCAGGAAATTGCTCTCTAAGTTTAATGACTACAGTACACTGCTCCTACTGACTCAGCCTCATCCTTTTGTGCTGGCTCAAGGATCTCAGTTCAGCACTCTGATGTCTCATGACATCCTCTTCAGACTCGCTCGCATAGCAAAACATGAGCATAGCCTAAACTTTGGGCCACATGCATGCTCAGTCCATGAGTCCAAGTGGCTTTGGGTCAACTGACCACATTAAACCTCTGACCCGTAATGTTAAGGTCCAGCCTTGACTAATGGCAATTTCACGCGAAATCCATTCTTCAGGTCTGGCTGGACACATTCCTTCAGGCATTACTCAGCTTTGAAGAGTATTACTTTTATAAATGAGAATGTGACTCATGTTAACAAGCAACAAGACTCGGCTACCTTCTCCACAGGTGGCCTTAATTTCTCACCACCTCCTGTGGTCAGAGCTATCCTCTTCTTTCACCAGTATGTCCACCAGCAGCCTCTCAAATCTCTGCATACATGCCAGTCCCTTCCCATCTAATTCCATAGAACAACCTCAGCAATCCCTTCAGAGCATGAGTCAAGTCTGTTTCTATACTGCTTACAACTCTCCAAGGGCTTCTCATCCAGAAGTCCTTCGGTGGTCTTCGAAACCCTTCTTCTCCCATTTTATTAGTCTCCATAGCATTTATCTCCAGCAGATATACATAATTTTATAAATTCAGTTGCTGTCTCTCTCTTCCACTGAATGCTCCATAACGTCTATGGTTGCTTGTTAACTGCTATCTATAGAAACTAAGTTAGTGGTGGGCACCTACCATAGTATATGCTCCATAAAAAGACATAGAACTGAAGTTGAGATGCAACTTGGTCTTAGCCCACACAGATTCACAGCTGGTACCATTCCTCAACTCTAGCTCCTACAGTATCTTCTGCAACTGCTCATCCATTTTCCTTTCCCGGATGACCAACTCACTCACCAGAAAAGTATCAAACCTGATAGCAAAGGGCTGATGGGAAAGCTCAGAGCACAGTTACTGCAACTAGTTTACCTCTATGTATGGATACTTACAACCATACTCTTAGGAGTAAGAAAGTCTATGAATCCTAAGAAATTAGAGGGCAAGCTGGGTGTGGTAGTTTGTGCCTATAATACCAGCACTCAGGAGGCCCAAGACAAGAGGATCACTATGAGCTTAAGGCCATCCTCAGCTACATAGTAAGTTTGAGTTTCAGTTACTGTAGAGGCTGATGCAAGAGGATTGAAATTTTAGGCCAGCCCCAGCTACTTACTAAGATTTTGTTTGAAAATAAAAAGATAAATAGAGCTGGGAATATAGCTCAGCACTTCATAGGTTAAATCCCCAGTATCTTGTATGGAGCATGAGAGGAAAAAAAGGTAAGAGTCAGACTGAGAGGAAATATTTTCGAATTACATATATGTAGAAAGATTTACTCCAGAATTCAGAAAAGAGTCTCAACACACTACAATCAGAACACAAATAATGACATTTTAAAAATGGACAAAATATTTATGGCCACTTTCCTCAAAGAAGACATATGAATGACAAATTATTACACAAACATCATTAGTTGTGTTAATTAAAAGTCAAATGAAGCTGGATGTGGTGGTGCACACCTGCAATCCCAGCACTCTTTGGAAGGTTGAGGTAGAAGAATTACTGAGAGTTCAAGGCCAGCTCAGGCTATGAGTTCAAGGCTAACTTGAACTGCATAGTGAAACCCTGTCTCAAAAAGACAAAAATAAATGATACATAAGTAAAATAAAAACGAAACAGTAACACTAATAGAACTTAAAAGACCGGTAATACAAGTGTTGCAGATGTGAAACAGTTGGAATTCTCATACATTACTGTTGGGAATGAAAAATGGGAAACAAACTTCAGAAAACATTTGGTAGTTTCCCTTAAAAATTACTATTGAGCCACTTTGTCTTCGACGAAGGAGCCAAACATGTACACTGGAAGAAAGACAGTCTCTTTAATAAATGGTACTGAAAAAACTTGCTTTCCATTTGCTGAAGACTAAAAGTTGACCCATATCTATCATCATGCACTAAGCTAAAGTCAAAATGGATCAAAGATTTGCATATTGGACCAGGGATATCGCTCAGAAACACAGTACTTATTTGGCAATTATGATGTCCTGAGTTCAATTCCCCATGGGGGAGAAATCTGAGACAGCAATTGAGACTGAGTGTGGTGGTGCTTGCCTGTAATCCCAGCTCTTGGGAGGCTGGAAACAGATGGATCATCATGAGTCCAATCTAGTAGTGAGACCCTGAATACCCTGAAGACCCTTCCCTAAAAAATACACAAAAAAGAAAAATAAAATAAAACACATACTATTTATATGAGCCAGTGTCTCAGCCTTTGCGCTGCTACACCAGAATGCCACAGGCCATTATTTTTGGAAGAACTAAAATTTATTTCCTGTCAGTTCTTCAGATTGGAAGTCCAAGGTCAAGGCGCTGGCTGGTTCCATTGTCTGCTAAGGGTCTGTCTCTGCTTCCAAGATGGTGCTTTGTTGGTGTGCCATCCAGAGGGCAGGATGCTGTGTGTACAATGGAAGAATGCCTTGATCTCATTTATAAAGGAGCAGCTCTCATACCTTAAACACCTCTTACATTCTGTAACTCTTATTACTAACACATTGGCAATGCCTAACTTTAAAAGGCACAGTCGACATCAATCTCACTCCTAGGTGTTTCCCTAAGAGAAACTGAAGGTACTGTTCATACAAACACTCATGCATAACTGGTTCTAACAGTGCTATTTGTAATGATCTTGTTATGAACTAAATGTTGTGTCCTCCTCGATTTTACAGTTTGAAGCTCTAACTGCCGATGTGCAGTGGTTTTCTGTGTATGGCACTTGTAGGTTGGGTCTTTGAGAGGTAATTATGTGTGAGTGAGCTAAAGATGGGGTTAGTGCCCTCAAAAGGAGGAGATAACAGAGCTTCAGTACCTGTCTGTCTGTCTCTCTGTCTATCTGTCTGTCTGTCTATGTATCTATGTATGTATCTATGTATGTATGTATGTATGTATATCTATCTATCTATTATCTATCTATCTATCTATCTATCTATCTATCAATCATCTTTCCATGTCTCTTTCTTTATCTCTGTGTCTTGTCTGTCTCTCTTTGTCTCTGTCTTCTCTCTCTATACCTGAGTGTGTCTCTGTGTCTCTGCCTCTCTCTCTGTCTCAATTTCAAGAACTGAAAGTTAAATGGCTTTTGTTTTAGTCACCCAGTCCATAGTATTTTGTTATTGTAGCCCATGATCACTAAATAGAATATACTCTGAACTGAAAACACTCAACTGCCAAGCAACAGGGAAGTAGATAAACAAATTGCTTTATGTCCACATAATGAAATACTACTTAGCATTAAAAAGGACTAAGTAGAGCTGAGGGTGTAACTCAGAGGTGATTTGCCTCACATGTGCAAGGACCTAGTTTGACCCCCAGCACCAAAAAAACAAAACATATTGATACATCCAACAGTGTGGATTAACCTCAAAATATTTATGTTTCTCAGGTTCCTGTTGACCAAAGTCACACGGCCAAATTCAATATCAATATGAGACATGATTAAATGGGATCCAATGCCAGAAGGCATGGTTTCCTAAGAGCAACTAATGTAACCATCTATCATAATTTATCTACCTTGGGATCAAATGAAAGTTCTTCACGTTCCAAAAACAATAAAATAAAGTAAATTGTAAGAAAAGCAATCTATGAAAATGAATGCAAATGGACATTGAAAGTACAAATAGTCACTAAATTGACAGTGTATCAAACATAAAAAGTAGTTCAAGAAACCTTGCAGCATAATATTCTAATAGTATCCCTTCTCATAATCTCTAAGTGACACCTCCAATGCTTACCCATTAATTACAAGGGAAAGGACTCTGCCCACAAGGTATTACTTGTATGAAATTTAACAAGACTAAAGATGGGGCAATTGGACATTAAGTGCCTCCTGATGGGTGCAATGCAAAGTAACCACCATCATATATATCATACAATATTCTTGGCCACAATGTTTGGCCTGAATTTAATCACAAGTACACAATGAAGCAAATTCAGAAGGTAAGACATTATCAGGTCATCAAGCAAGGTCCTTCAAAGAGTCAATTTCATAAAATTTAAAATATGACAGGAAGATTTTCTAGGATATGAGACAGCATAGAAATGTAACAGACAAATATGGTGCATGCACCTTGATTGAATCCTAGATTTAAAAAGCATCCTTAAAAGGCATTTTGGAATTATTAGGGAAATTTGCATATTAGATACTGTTTGTATCAATGTGCATCTTATGTATGATTATGAATGATAATGACTGTTCAAATTATGTAGGACAGGGCTGGGGAGGTAGTCCAGTTGTCTAAGCGCCTGCCTGGTAAGTGCGAGGACCCAGGCGGGATCCCCAGTAGCACATGCTGTGCTGGCTTTGGAACCCCAAAAGAGGCATGCCTGCCCTGAAACTGGGTATGGTGGTGCACACTTGTCATCTCAGCTCTGGGGAGGCTGAGACAGGAGCCCGAACTGCATAGTGAGACCCCAAACCAAACAAATAAATAAAAAATGTTAAAGAAAAGACTATCTTAAATTATGTAGGACACCTATGACGGGACACTTGAACTACATTACTATGGTGTCTGCAACTTCCAAATGCTTCAGCCAAAAGAAGCTGTGTATGCCGGGAGAAAGAGGAATGCACTGGGCAGAAAGTTAGCAATGCATGAGACAGTTGTGTGCCATTCCTTCAGTGTCTCTAAATTAACATTTCTGCCACTGTTGTTCATACGTGTGTGCAGTCTGTAGTGCTTCCATTCATCTCAGGGAGCACTTATCTTAATTACTTTTATTTCCTTTCCCCTCTCCTCCTGCCCACTTCCTTCTGCCTCTAGACCTCCTCCCCATGTGCAAAGGGTGTATCCCTGTTTTTTGTTGTCTGTCTTTCAGTTGTTTTTAAAATTATTTAAAATTTTTCAAAATAAAATTTGGAGAAAACAACAATAGAAACATAGGCTGTTCAAGGAAAACATATTACCTTATGTCTATTAAACCAGTGTTTCCCACCTCACTGGAGTTTTTTAATAATGCCCAGTGGTGCCAGGCTTGTCAGAAGCAGGCGAACACAAGGCGGCCAGCGCCCTGTGGCCACAAGTCCACCTCACGTGAACTAGAACACAGCAGCATGAAGGGACACAGTCACACTGGTCAAGGCAGTCACTTCCTTGGGATGCTTTTCTAAGAATTAGGCTGGCCAAAGTGAAAAGCAAAACAAAATAAAAAACCAAAAACTGTGCCTAAAAATTGGAAATGCAATCAATCTTAACGTCTAACAGTAAGGGTTTGGCTGAGGAAATTATGCTCCACCACTGAATGCAAATATTATGTGAGTATTAAACATAGGCTTAAGAGTTTTGGAAATGAAAATCTGAAGGTAGAATTTGATTTTTTCTTTTTTAAAAGAGGAATATAGGGCTGGGGAAATAGCTTGGCAGACTAAGTGCCTGCCTGGCAAGCGCAAGGACCTGGGTTGGATCCCTGGTACTACATGCTGTACTGGCCCTGCACGAAGCCAGCCACTGAAACTGGATGTGGTGGTGCACACCTGTAATCCCAGCACTGGGGAGGCTGAATCGGGAGGATCACTATGAGTCTAAGCTTCATAGCGAGATGCCATACCAAATAAATGAATAAATGGAATATAAAACCATGTGATTCCAACCTGGAAAAAAAGCATAAATGCACATAAAGACCAACAGGTTGGGCCAGCCAGGTAGCTCAGTGGACTAAAGCACCTGCTTAGGCAGAGTGTAGCTGTGCAGACCCCACCCCCACAGCAACTGAGACTTGGGTGTGATGGCGTGTGCCTGTAATCCTAGCATTGGGAGACTGAAAACAGGAGGATCACTGAGTCTAGACTATGTAGTGAGACCCTATAGACCCTGTACTAAATACAAAAAAAAAAAAAAAAAAAAAAAAAAAAAAAAAAAAAAAAAAAAAAAAAAAAAAAAAAGAAAAGAAGAGAAAGAAAGAGCAACAAGTTATATGTAAACATTAAGAGTGTCTGAAGTATTTGGGATCCTTTAAAGCCATGTGATACTGTTCCATTTTATACATTAAAGGAAAATAACCCCAACAAAGTTACATTTATATCTGCATTAACTTTCATACTGTTGATCACCCAGCTGGAAGATGCCCCCCTAAGACCAAATAAAACCCTTGCTATGGCTTAGAACGTCCCCAACTTCTCAAGTGCTCAGAGACAGGGCTTGTGGAAAGTGACTAGATGATGGGGAGGAACAGCTGACTTGCCACTGAGAAGCAGGATCTAGTTGGAAGAGGCGGGCTGCTGGGCTGTAGCCTGGAGGGTGCATCCTCCCCCCCACCCCCCCACCCCACTTCCTGGTTGCCATGCGCAGCTTTCCATTGCCCTGCCCCTCTGCCACTGTTTCCTATTTGGAGCTGGATGCCCAGGTTCTGAGGCATGTGCCAAAACAAATCTCTACCCCTTTAAGTTGTAAGTGTAGACTATTTTGTTCACACACACACTCGTGTGTGTGTGTGTGCGTGCACACGCGCGCGCACATGTGTGCATACACGGACAAGGATGCATGTGCTGGGAATCGAACTCAAGACCTCAAGCTTGCCAGGCAAGTGCTGTCCCACTGGGCTACATTCCCAGCCTTATTTTATCCCATTGATGAGACAAGTGACTAAGACAACCCTCCCAACCCCAGATCACCGCGTATCTCTTCGAGGGCCCATACTGCTCCTTAAGCGTGTACTTATTTCTCCTTAATAAACTTCTTGTGCCTTTTAGTGATTGGTCTTGAAAATTCCTTTTCTGAGACAAAGTCAGCAAACATACAACCCTCCTCCATAGGTGGAGCAAGTGAGAGCCTCCTCTCCCTTTAGAGATTCTCCATGGACCGCACCCGGTGACACAAGCATCCACTGAGATCAGATGGAAAAATAGCAAGGCCAAGCCTTCCAACTGTACCAGCTGAAGTGCAGACACGTGAGATGAGGTCATTTAAGCCTTCCAGAATATTCCAGCTATAAGTAGAATAGTGATCAGGGCAGATGTTGGAAAAATCTTTTAAACTGAATACTCGGTGTGAAGCAAGCCCTTCCCGGGCATCAGCCTTTCTAGAGCTGTTAAGGTTTAAGAATTTGTCATGTGCAATGGAATTCAGCTTTGGTTACCTTATGCCATGAATTAGTTTCCTGTTGCTGCTGTAAAATATTACTATGGTTTAAATTAAAGAACACAATTTTATTGTCTTACAGCTCCAGGAGTCTGTTGTGCTTTACCTAGATGTCCCCACAAGCCTGCTCTTAGACAGGGCTGTCAGGGAGGATTCCACTGTGGAGGCGCCATAGCTGACTGTAGGAAGTTGGGTCTGGCCAGAAGCAGTCCCTGATGTGCTACCTGGCAGGACACAGCTTCCTCCTTGGCCTCTCCCCTCATGCTTTGCTTCTTGGCTGCGATGGTGTAAGAAGACAACTTCAGCCAGGCCCTTGCGCCAGGCCTTCCTGGCTGGAGTTGGACAACTATAGACTAAAAATGCAAAGGAAAACAAACTTCTCCACTTTTAAGTTGCGGGAGTTGGGTAGTCTGTGCCAGTGCCAAGGAAAGTGATTAAGAAATCCAAAATAAGTCTTATTAGGCTAAAACTAAGTGCTGAGCACTAGTTTAGGGGAAGTCGTTCTCTTGCCTGTTTTCAACCTAACACCCACTGCCTTCCTGCATTCCCAGGCCCTTCTGCCACCTTCAGAGCCAACACAGGAGCATCTTCAAAGCTATCTGCTTCTGTTTATATCTTCACTGACCTCTGTCTTTCCATTACAAAAAGCCTTATGATCATAGTCTTCCCAGGTAATCCAGGATGATCTCCCTGTTTTAAAAGCCTTAAATTAATCACATCTGGATCTCTCTTTTGTTATTAAGGCAACAGACACAAATTCTTGAGATTAGATGCGGATATATTTGGAAAGTGTCTTAGACGTTTGCTGATCACTGAAACACAACACCTGACACTTGCGACTTACAGGGGCAAAGGCTCACTTTGACTCACATTTCAGCAGTCAGCTGGCTCCCGGGAAGGACAGCACAACAGAGGTACACAGTAAGGAGCACTACTTATGGCACTGTGGACAAGAAACAGAGAGAGCTGATGCAGAGTGGAGGAGGAAACACAGGCCATGCCCCCATAGCAATCCATCTCCTCTGACCAGGCTCCACCCCCAGCATCATTTTTAGCTATAAATTCATCTGTGAACTCACCTCCTGGTGAGTATCGTGCCCCGTGATCCAATCAGCTCCCCAGTCCCCACCTGGGAGCACATGAGCCCTCAGGAGAACATCAAATATAAACCATAGCATTCCACCTTGGTCCCTCAAAACTCAGGTGTGTTTCTTTATGCAAAGGCATGTCATCCATCTCTGAGGTGTCAAAATTCTAAATTCAGTACCAGTGAAAAGTCCAAATCCAAAGTCTCCCCTGAAGCTCCAGCAAACTCTTAGTTGTGAGCAGCTGAGAAAATTAAAAGAAAGTTAAACACTGCTGACACCATGCTGATGGTTGCAGCTCTCATGGGGCTTTCTTGGGTCAGCTTTTCTTCCTATGTTCCATGTTTCTGGCTTCTCCAACCTCCGAGTGTCTCTGTCACACTTTTGGCTTCACTTTTGTAGCTTCGTGCCTGCCTAGGGTCACAGAGACCTCTCAGGGCATATGGCCTGAGGAGTCTGTCTCCCCCTCTGCTCCTCCCGTCACACTCTGTCTTCCATGCTCCTCTGTCATCCTGTCCCCCTTGGAGCCAGCCAACTATGGTCTACCCCCACCCCAGGCCTTCTGAAATCCGGATGGAAGCCTTTCCACCCCACAATCCTTGCATTGTACGTGCTTGTAAAGCTAGTACTACATGGATGGTGCCGAGAGCTGCCACTGGCTTAGCAGTAGTCGGACCCTTCGCTTCACAGCAGCAGGGGCTTCTGAGTACCTATTTGGCAGCTCCAAGACAGGACAGCATAACAGACAGAAGCAGAAAAAGTGAAGGTAGGAATAATGGGAGGGAGACAGACCCTTCTAGGCCACATCCTCTGTGATCCACCTCCTCAACCTCCCAACACCACCTTTAGCTATAAAGTCACTGTGGATGGGTGCAGTGCTCCATGCCCCCATCATGTCCCGAAGTGCAACCCTGAACACAGACTTTAGCAGAGATAGGCCATATCGGAAAGCCATCATGTTGCCTGCCTGACTCCATAGAGAGACATTTAGGAAAAGCCAGGAATTTGTACTACCATATTCAGGGAAGGCAGGGATCTGGGATCTGAAGGGGCCTGAGCACCAGGAGTTAGTGACACTACTAAAGTCACACTTATGAAGCTCTTCCTACGCATCAGGCATTGCCTTAAGAACTCTGTGTTAACTCACCCAGTCTTCACATTAGCTGCATTTGTGGCTAAGTACTGCACCTCATTTTTCACATGGGGACACTGGGGCATTAAGTTGTACTAGAACTTTCTTTTGAGACAGGGCTCACTATGTAGTTCAGTGAGGACTTGACCTCATGGAGAACCTCCTGCCTCAGCCTCCTTGTGCTAGGATTACAGGTGTGCACCAGCACACCTGGCCGCACTCTGTAGAACTTTGAAATTAATGTGAAGACGATCAAATGCCCTCCACCCTCCGTCTTTAAGCTCACGATGTCACATAGCTGAGGCGATCAGGCCTGTTTGGATCAGGAGATCACCCTGCACTGTTGGAGGCTTCTGCTGCCGACGTGGCTATGGGCCTTCTCAGAGGAGGACCAGCAGGTGTGACCACACAGCTGCCCCAAGAAGCATCTGCTGCAGCCCTAAAGGGTGGTCTTTCGAGGTCTTCTTGATTGAAAATGTAAGTAGGAAAAACTTAAGCTGAAACTGCTAGGTGTGATCTAAATAATTTCAGTTTTCAACTGTTTAGCCCATTAGGAAGCAATAAATTAGAGCTCAAATACTGCTTTAAAACTGACAGAGTGATTTATCACTGGATCATAAATTGAACAATGTTTTCCAGATACTAGACAAAGATTTCTATTGTCAAAAAGTTCAAGAACTATTTCTCTCAGAAATTATAGTTAACTCAGAGAAATATGTTTTATTCTGTTTATCGGTTACATCAATAAACTTTTTTAGTGAAATTTTTAATACATCTTCTTCAGCAACAGAATTTAATTTTCATCTTAACATCAATTTGGCTGCTCCAAAGTGAGCACAGATAAGATGAAATATTTACAAAACTTCGTGTTTTCTGATGACGCTAGAACTTCAGTTCTACCCATGTACAATTTCTTTCTTTGCCAATTGTATGTGTGTGTGAGTGTGTGTGTGTGAGTGTATTCTCAGAGTATAGTCCCAGTACCATTCACACTAATATCACCTGGGAACTCACTTAAAATGATTTTTTTTCATAATTCGCCTATCTACTGAATTAGAAATTATAAGGATGGAACTCAGGAGTTGGAATTTCAAGAAAACCTCTAGCTTGTTCTGACATACACTAAAGCATGAGAGCTATTGCGAGGGGCTGTTCAGTGGCCGTATGATTACACTGAACACAAATGGATGCGCACAGTGAACTCAAAAGAGGCCACTTAGGATGACCCAACTTTCTGGTTTGCCTGCTGTTAAGGGGTTTCCTAGGATGCAGGGTTTTTGTCTAAAACTGGGGCAGTCCTTGACATGCTGGCAAGCTGACCGCCCTCTTCCAACCTTTCTCACTTTACAGATGAAGGTAAGTTTCACTGAAAGTCTGGAGCCAGCCAATCATAGAGGATGGATTTGCACGGTGGGAGACTGAGCTTCTAAGCCCCAAGCCCCACCACAGCTCAGGGCCAGGAATCCCACTGGGCTCTGGCTGCAGTGCAGCACAGCGGCAGCGGCCGGCTTCTCAGGGCCCAGGTACCACATCTGTAGGCACCTGAAGGGCGTCTCCTTGGGCTGGAAAGGAGTTCTGTGGTTGGAGATTAGAAAGCGCCCGCCTCCCGCTGTCCTCTGTGGGATGTATAAGGGAGCGATGGTGACCTGGGTTGAGCCTGAGGTGCCCTTGGCAGAGCGCTGACTTGGCACATGTGGCATCCTCTACACATTACTTTTCTTACTTATAAACTCAAGATGATGGTACTAGAGCCAAAGAATCATATATACATACATATATATATATATATATATATATATATATATATATATATATATATAGATAGATATATAGATATAGATAGATAGATAGATAGATAGATAGATAGATAGATAGATAGATAGATAGATAGATCTAACAGTCATCGAATAAGAGGACGCAAACCAAAATGGGTGGATGCCAGAAGAGAGGCTCTGAGAGGGGCACCTAACCAAGACGACCACGAGGAGGGGAAAGACGGGTAACCAAGAAGGACAGCAGATCTGACTGGGAAAATGAGCAGGAGTCAGCCTTGCACACCAGCGAGTGCTCCTGCAGACCAGCGGCACGCGCCAACTACAGAAGTTTTAGGAAATGAGCAGATGAACCTATTTTAATTTGATCAGTAGACCACTGCCACAGCACAACCAGGCTGAGATGGGCATTCAGTGGCCCTGTCCCTTCTCCTAGGGCACGTGTGCTCTGGGGCCTACAGGGCAAGGGTCTTTCTGTACAGATGCGGCTGAGGCCATGAGCATTGCAGAAGAAAACCAAGGCCAGTTCTCAGCTTCAAGGAGATTTTGTTCTTCAGTTTTGTCCTCTACAGCAGGCAAGTTCAAGCTTTGGCAAAGCCCAACTGCTTTAGACAGTCTGGCAAAGAGACAGCCAGCCAAAATTGTGAACAAGCTCCCCAATTGTTCTGAGGACATGCTGTTCTCCAGCCTTGTACCCTGAGGGGCTTTGGGGCCAGGATGCGCAGGCCTAGTACTATCTGTGTCAACAGAAAATAGACTTCCTGGTGTGGAAAGAGAGGGCACACTGGGGACAGCAGCCCAGCTATCTGGGCGTGTGCTCTTCAGTGCATTTTTACCCCTAAAATAGAGGTTGGAAATTTGTTTCCCACAAATCTAAACTCAGACAAAACTACATGCAAACAAATTAGTTTCCCCAACCATTGTCTTTCACCATTTAAAAATTAAATTGAAATTTATTGGTTTCCATAATTAGATTAAAGCAGTCAGTAGGCAATTACTCTTATTAAAATAATATCTGCCAAGAGGAAAAACACTAAGTTGGTTTGATACAGAACACTCAAAATATAATACCAAAGTCTTTCTGACTTCTCTTTTCTAATCTGATTAAACTCTTTCTTAATTTTGTGCGAGGCTTATTTGTCTTGATTAGCTTAATAGGTTAAACCAGAATTATTGTCGTGAGATTTATACCTCGAGTTGGACTCAAGCTTAGCTTTACAAGAAAATCAATGTCAGTGGACTTGGTCATACTTCACTAGCCATTTGCTTTCTTTCCTGAGGAGGGTGAGTGGCATTTAAGTAAGAGCTAAGTGTTTCAGTATAAAAACATAAGGTTATCAAAGTTAAAGCAACCCAGATCTGGTTGAATTGACCTCTCAGAACAAACCAACACTACTTCTAAATAACTATCATAATTTGCAAGTGATTTTTTAAAAATCTTCCTGCCCATTTACAGTAGCAAGCAAACGTAATACTATGAAAAAATAAATGGAACATAATATAAACATAAATATGTCTTGAAAACAGAGGCAGGATGGTGTACAAGTGTCTAATTCCAGTTCTAGCCTTGTAAGAAAACCTCATGAGAGCTACACAGTTTTCAGAGCTCTGTTTCCTTCACATGATTGGGGAATGAAAGTACTGTGCTGAAATTGATTAACAGTTGCTAAAGGTGGCAGAGGAGAAGGAAGGAGGTTGCACCTAGCCATGGGCTTGGGATTTTGCTTTTGGGAAAATATCTGGAATTTAATGATGTTGTTCAGATACGTTGTGTATATATTAAAAAGCACTGAACTGTTCTCCTTAACACTGCTAATCTTACATGAGTTGCATCTCAATTGCTACTTCACAGGGCCATTATTACATGGCAGAGAGACAACAGCCACAAAAGCCTTTATAAAATCAGAAAGTGTCAGGGGCTGGGAAGATGGCTCAGTGGAATAAGCACTTCCCTGACAAGTGCAAGGGCCTGAGTTCAATTCCTGGTTCCACAAAAAAAAAAGTGTCATGTTTAATGAAGATAAGTTGTAATAGTTGGGAGGTTGATTTCTTCATTTGATTGGAAATGACAGGAATCTGAGAATTTACTGATTTTGATAAGCAAACCACAGGAAGTCACATGTCCTTGGAATAAGAAATTCCATGTGGACCAAAATCCTCTCCTTCCTTTATCTTGGACTTTCTGAGTGTCACCATCACTCCCTTGATTGTGGCAGGGAGAATGGACATCTGTGGCCAGGATCCTGACAAGTGACTTCCACCTTATCATCAGAGAAGAGTCCTAGTCTTTGGTTTTCCGGCCAGAAGTTCAACATGTCTATGGGATGTCTCCAGCTTGCCCCACTTGGGTACAATGTACAACTTGCCTCACCATAGTAGCTCACATATGACTCCTATAAGATTGGAAGCCCCTAGAATCCCCTGAATACAGGAAAACTTCCTAGAAGAGGTAGACAGAATCCTATGTTCAGCAGACAAAGCAGCAGCAGCCCAGGGACTCATGATTCCCTGGGCTGGCACCCAAGGTGCTGAGGTGTCTTGCAGGACCTCTAGTCCTCCCTCCCTGCCTCACAGAATGGGTAGCTGTGTCCAAAACCAAGTCAGCAGACCTGAGATTAGAACCCTGGCTTTTAACTGGCAGACTTGTGAACATAGACTTGCAATTTCAAGATTCTACATCACAGAAAAAAAAATCACAGTAATCTATAAAAATATAGATTATAGGGAACTCACCCAAGAACTAAGAATTTAGAGAACTCGACAGGTGAGCTTGAATCAAATGGAAAATATCCAAATGACCTGATGTTTAGGATCTGCCACTTAGGACAGAAACTCTGTCACCTGGTTCTCACTGTGAGCGGTGTTGGTCCCTCATAGGTAGCTGGGGTTGAGAACCACCAATGTGAAAAAATGCACATTAGAACCACCAGGGAACCTTTAATAAGACTTCAAATTCCTAGAGCTGGTCTCTGCAGGTTCTAATCTAATTAATATCAGATTAGGGCACTGATATTTTTCTAAAGCTCACCAAGTAATCCTAAAGGTCAGCTAAGGTTAGAAAGCATCGACTCAGGCTTTATTGCTTTTCTTCTCCAGGGATATGAATGAAATATAGATATGGAAATCTATATTTGTCAGCATGACAGTGATAATGGTGGTAATTCCTGAATGCCTCCTGTGTGCCAGGCACTATGGTAAGCATTTTATGAGCATAATGTCATTTAATCTTCAACATTAGCCTTCTAGCTTTATTTTTCCTTTTACTTGACTAATATTTCTTCATTTGGAGGCTGATGAAAAAAGGCCAATCAATTTACAAACAGCTATTAGAGCCTGTTGTTAATTAACAGAAAAATGAAGATTTCATCAGTCCTCCAGAGACAAAGGTTTGCTTTTCCTCAAGTAAGTGTAAATTTTTCTTCAGGCAGATAGAAATAGAGTAGCCCCAAAGTCCCTGGTTTTATGTTATGTTATGTTAATGTCCATTAGGTGTTCTTTAAATTATCCCTTTTGCAGCTGTTAAGCTGATTAAATATTCAATATCCTTTCCTGCATAATGATTTTTTGTGGAAGTTAATATAGTAAGGAACTGAAAGGTAAGTCGTGACAGTAAGACAATGTAACTTTAGAAATGAAACCATGTATCTGGAAAGATAGAAAAGCCATGTATTAATTTCTTAGGAAAATGCTCCAGCTGGGGAAGAGAGCTCAGAGGCATAAGCTCCTATTTGGCAAATGCAAGGTCCTGAGTTTGAGTCTTGGTGCAAGGAAAATGCTCCACTCCACTGTTCCAAATATTTAGGAAATCTTCCTTTTAATTGTTTTTAATACAAGGTTTTCAAATATGAATGAAAATTGGTCATATTGAAGAACACAACTCTAAGAATTTAAATATCTTAGTCTGTGGCAGTTTTTTTTCACTCTAGAACAAGAGAAACCTCCATTCCATAGAATGGAATGTGTGTTGGAATAGGCTGAGCAGAGGGCATTGGTTTCATAGACAGGATAGGGCTGGAAAAAAAAAGATAGAGAGACAAAAAAAGATTGGGCTTTTCAAAGTTACTCTGTTTGCAAAGCAAAAATAGGAATAATGAAAGATAAAATGGAAAAAATTACTGATTGGCTGACATCAGCTTGCTTCAAGCCTCTGCTTTTGCTACACAGGAATCATAGGAGAGGAAGCTTCATTTTCATGCCAGTCGTAGCTGGCATGCTTAGAAATAGGCTTGTACTGCTTAAACCCTGGTATGTTTGAAGGCCAGAGACATGGCCTCCTTCTTGGTGACATAGAAGTTTAGCAAGAGTGAATTCATTTGAATTGCTAGCCTGGTCTGCTTAGACCTGATCCAGGACTATTTGCACTTTTATTTATTTATTATTATTATTATTTTTTTTTTTTTTAGTGGAACCAGGATTGAACTCAGGCCCTTGTGCTTGCCAGGCAAGCGCTTACTCTACTGAGCCATCTTCCCAGCCCCTAGACCTGATCTAAGAACTTAGTCCTCCTCCAATGATTTTTATTGAACATACTGAAGTGCTGACCTATTTGTTTGTTTGAAACAAGGTCTTGCTATGTGGCTTAGGCTAGCTGTGTAGCCCAGGCTGGCCTTGAACTCATGGTGATCGTCCTGCTCCAGCCTGAGTGCTAGGATTACAGGCATGCAAAATACAAACTCTGATGTAAAGTAAGGAGTACTGAATTAGGAATCAGAAGATCTGGATTCAGCTCTAAGTCGCATCACCCTCAGATTTTATAGCTCTGCTTGTCCCTTTGCATCCTAGTCTCACGGTCTTTCTTTCCAATTCAGGAATGAGTGTACTTACTCCAAGGACTGTCCTGATATTATATTGTTAATATCTTGGGAACTGGAACATTTGACTCAAGTACAAATCATTATTGCTCCGGCTTCTTTAGAATTTAATGAACTTGTCAACTATATTTCCAAAAATTAAACATGCTTTCTAAAAATGTGAATGGTCCGTTACTGAAAAAAATATTTGAGGCCAGCCTGATAGCTCAGTAGACTGGAGCACCTGCTAGGCTCCGCAGCAGTCGGGTTCGATCCCCAGTGTGCCGAGTGGGCCCCGCTCCCTGGGGCGCACTGAGACAGCAATCGGGACTGGGCATGGTGGTGAGAGCCTGTAATCCCAGCTCTTGGGAGGCTGAAAACAGGTGGATCACTACGAGTCAGTCTGATCTAGTAATGAGACCCTGAACACCCTGTCCTAAATGCGTAGAAAAAAAAAGAAAGAAAAAAATATCTGACCTTTGGTAGAGCTTAGACAGAGTTATTACCTTAGCACCAAGTTCAGATTGTGGCTTGGGTCTGGCTGCTGTGCTCCACTTCTTCCTGCTGCAGCCTTGCAGGGGAACCCTTTGTGTCACTCTGGCAAGATGTTCTGCTCCTGAATCAGCTGTGTGGGTCTTGCCTCTAGCCTCTTTGCAGGGAGTTCTGCTGAAGGGTTCCACGCTGGGCCCACACTCTGGGTCGGATGATGATCCAGCAGCCGGGGCGATCTCACTTACACGCCAGGCCTGCCCTCTGGGTTTATTCATGATCGGGGGCCCCAAAAATATCTGTAGAATAATAAGAATTATATTTAATTTGTGTCCCTGGTTCCTGGTCAGGTTCTAAAATTCTTGGAGTTTTCTGAATGATAGAAGTGCCCTCCTCTATTGAGAAGGAGCGAACCCGTTTTGATGGTACCCGAGTTTATGAGAATAGGTGACTTAGGGTTGTACCTCTGGATGACCTCTGGAGGGGGCCAACTGCCAGAAAGAGGAAGTGCTTCGCTGTCTGGAATTTTCCACTCATTTCGTTGACCACTAGGGAGAGGAGGAGCGCTTGGGAGTAAGCTATGCAATTTTTTAAAAATTAAATTGTTGGTAAATTAAATTGTGGGATGCCCAACTGGTGTCTGGAAAATTGGTTGATGTGGAAAACATCCTCTGACTGTAATTTATTTGTTAGTTAGTACAGGTGATTGAACTCAGGCCCTTGTGCTTACCAGGCAGAAACTTAAGCTGCTGCACTGTCTCCCGAGCCCTCGGCCCTCAATTTATTTATTTTTTTTAATGTTTAATTTTTTTTTTTTTTTTTTTTTTTTTTTTTTAAGGGAAGGGCCTACAGAGCGTTCACGGTCGGACTCGTAGTGATCCACCTGTTTACAGCCTCCCAAAGCTGGGATTACAGGCGCAGGACACCACAACCAGTCTCAATTGCTGTGTCAGGGCACCCGGGGCAGGGCCAGCATGGCAGGCCTGGGGATTGAACCCCCAGCCCCTGTGCCTGCTTGCAGTCGGGCCTCAATTTAGTGCCAGAAGTTATGTGAATATCGAGAAATTGTTCCTTCAACATACTCAGAATGATACAGAAGGGGCTCTGATAGCTCAGATGTTTACTGAACACAGTGAGGACTCAAGATGCACTGCCCTGGCTCCTTCTAGAAACTTGATACAGAGTTGTAACTCCTCGAGGTTTTGTCTTCAGCTTTCTCATTTCTTCTTGACTCTACATCTCACACCCACTCCACTGGATGGCTTCGTGTAGGACATTTATGAAATGTAATTTAAAAACATCCTGCCCTGGCTTTTGACAAAAACATTATTATATCTCAGCTCGCTCCAGCAGCCTGAGCCAGCCAGCCCATCTTCCTTTTAAACAGTTATCTTAAACTTCCGTTGTTCTTGCCTTTTTCAGATATTCCTCATGTCAGTGGCGGGCAGGACCACAAATCCTCGAGCAGAACACAGGCCTTGTGGTGAGGAGAAAGAAATGCATCCCAGCTCTGGGCACCTGCCTTGCCAAGCTGAACCTGAGCACGCCATGCCCCACTCCACTGGGTCACATGAATGAACCACTGTGCCAGGTCATCCCACGGATCTGGTTGCAAAACTGGTGCTTTGTGGTCTGCTGGAGCAATTACTGAAGTCTGCCTTCTGCAATACTCCTTTCAAATCTAAACTATTCTCTTATGCATTGTTCATGCTAATGAAAACAATGAATCACATTCACGTGGGCACTCCAACAATGAAGACACCAGAGAGTCTGCTAAATAGGCCAGCAGGTAAGCGTATATGGCTTTGCTGCATTCTGTATCATATTTTTGTTTCTGTCTTAGACCTGAAGTTGTTCTTACTTATAAGAAACAAGAAAAGGGAACTGCTTCACAACTAAGGGAAAAGGAAAGTTCTCAAGTGTGGTTGTAAAAGGTTTTATATGGTGACTATTATGGTTTGAGTGTCCCCTGAGGTTTCTTTCATGAACTGAAATGTAATCATTATTGCAGGTATTAAACGAGTAAAAATTGAATGTGACTATGATATTCAGAGATGGAGCTTTGCGCTTGGTTTGGGGAGGTGAGTAGGACTAAATAAGATCATTGGAGGGATCCCCCTCGACCGATCCTGGTGGCCACTCACACCTGTAACCCTAGCGTTCAGGCAGCCAAAGTAGGAGGATCAGCAGCAGTCTGAGGACAGCCTGGACTATATAGGAAGACCCAGTATCAAAAAAAAAAATAATAATAATAATAATAACAATAAAAGGAGGAGGAGAAGGAGAAAGAGAAGACCAACCTGTCCTTTAACAAGCAATGCCCTGAGCTGCCTCCATACTCTGCCAACAAGATGGTGCCACACACTTGTGGCCTTTGACTTTCCACCTCCAGAACCATAAGCCAAAAAGCCCCTTTCTTATTGGCTCACTCAGGCTGTGGCACTGTTTACTGGTAACATAAGGATACAGTGAAGAGCTGTCCTGTGTCATAACACCCTTCTATCCAAGGGATTCCTGGATGCCCTCTCTATTTGTCATCACTACAAGTGAAATGGAGCCCCTTAAAAAAGGCAAACACAAATATGATGATATTAGATACACCATACAACTGTTCCAGTGACAGGTTTTTTTTTTTGTGGAACCAAGGATTGAACTCAGACCTTTGCACTTGCCAAGGAAGTGCTTATTCCACTGAGCCATCTCCCTGGCCCTCCAGTGACAGGTTAAATGCAATAATTTAATCTGTGATTGACTGTCCTTGGATAGAGCTGCTATGGATTATAGTTTTCTTTAAAAATTGATCATTCTTTACTTTTTATTTTCAAGAAAAAATAAACAATTAAAAAAAAAAAGGCATGACATTTCAAAACAAGGCTGTACCAGAATAATAATAATTAGTACAGTGGGTACTGTTATCTTCAAAGTTGTTGCCCATATTATGAGATATAGGAATAAAAAATGAAACAACATAGGCATAAGCCTTTCCACAAGCTAGTAGCAGTTAGTAATCTAAGTATCTTAACCATCTGGTGTATATGTATGTTTTTCCTTTTCCCTTGCTTTTTCTCTCCTTTCCACCATTCCAGCTTCTCTTTTCCTTTGAGCAGTTTGTTCCTAGTCCACAATATCTAATGTGCATTGCGGCCTTATAGACTCTTTCACCTTCTTACACTAGGGAGACTGCCATGTTTACATATGTGAGACTGATTTATTTTACTTAATGTATGGACTCAAGTTGCATCCATTTACCTAAAAAGTCTCAAGTTTATCCTTCTTTATATCTGATGAGTAGTACCCCATTGTATAAAAAACTATTTTTTATCCCTTCCTCAGGTGATGGGCATTTGGGCTGCTTCCAAGATTTTTCCTGTTCCAAATTGTGCTGCTATAAACATGAGTGCACATGTATCACTATGTTATGATGTTTTTAATTGTTCTGGGAAAATACTCAGAAGGGTCGAACGGGACCTCTAATCCTAGGCTTAAGGACTCTCCACACTGATTTTCACAGTGGCTACACCAGGCTACCTTGCCAGTCTACCAAGCAGAAGGGTTCCCTTTTTCCTCACACCCCTTCCAGAATTTGTTAGTGGTTGATTTCTTGGATGATAGCCATTCTCGATATTCACATAACTTCTGGCACTAAATTGAGAATGGTTGATAGCAGCCATTCTTGTCTTATTCCTGCTTTTAGAAGTTGTTTTAATTTGCATCTCAAGCAACCGATGATGTTGAACTTTTTTTTTTTTTTTTGCGGAACCAGGGACTGAACTCAGGCAAGCACTTATTCTACTGAGCTATCTTCCCAGCCCCTTGTTTCTTCATATATTTATTTATTTGAATTTTTTCATCTGAGAAGTGTGTGTTCATTTCAGATGCCCACTTGTGGACTGGGTCTTTGAATTTGGAGGGGTTGATTTTTTTCAGTTCCTTATATGTTCATTTTAGTTTGTTTGAGGAAAATTAGCAAAAAATTTTCCTACTCTGTGGCTCGTCTTTTCACTCTGTTGGTGATTTCTTTTGATGTGTAAAAAAGCTTTTTAATAGGATGAGATCCCAGGGTTGGGGAGATAGTTCAGTAGAATAAGCACTTGCCTAGCAAATGCAGGGGCCTGAGTTCAATCCCCCATTCTGCCAAAAGAAAAAGAAAAAACAAAACAAAAAAAAAAAAAAAAAAAAAAAAAAAAAAAAAAAAAAAAAAAGCAGCAAGATAAGATCCCAGTTGTTTATTCTTCTAATTGTTTCCCATGGGGTTTGAGTTTTGTTGATGAAGTCTTTACCTACCCCTGTGTCTTCCAGCAGATTTCATGTTTCTGTTTCAATATGTAGAACTTTGATTCATTTTAACTTTAGTGTAATGCATGGTGGTGGACACAGGTCTAGGATTAGTCTTTGCCATGAGAGAGCTAGTTTTTCTAGCAATATTTACTAAGAAGCTATCTTTCTTCCAGTGGGTGTGTTTGGCCCCTTTATTAAAGATAAGGTAGCTGAGTATGTTCGTAGCTCTGTCTGCAATGTCTAATCTATTCCACTGATATGTCTTTTTTTTTTTTAATTTACATATTTGGAGGGCCGGCCAAATAGCTCAGTGTATTACAGCACTTGCAAGCAGGTGCACGGACCAGGAGTTCGATCCTGGGCCTGCCATGCCAGCCCCACCCCCAGGGTGCCCTGAAAGGGCAATTGACACTGGGCCTGGTGGCACGTGCCTGTAATCCTAGCTCTTGGGAGGCTGTATATAGGTGGATCACCATGAGTCCATCTAGTGATCTAGTAGTGAGACCCTGAACACCCTATAGACCCTTCCTAATAAATACATACATACATAAATAAATATTTATTTATTTGATACAGGGTCTCACTGCACAGTTCAGACTCATAGTGATCCTCCTTTCTCAGCCTTCCCAGTGCTGGGATCGCACCCAGATTCAGGGCCAGCCCAGCACACCTAGGTATCAGGGCTGGCCCGGCATGTGGTACTGGGGATCAAGCTTGGGTCCTTGTGCTTGCCAGGCAGATGCAAGCACAAAAAGATTCAGACCACTAAGTCTCCACCCTAATATTATGTTGATTTTATCACAGTAGCTTTTTACTATAAATTAAAGTCAGAGATTGTGATGCCTCCTGCCTTGTCTTTGTTGTCCAGGATTGCCTTTGCAATTCTAGGTTTCTTCTGCTTCCATATGAATTTTAGGAATATTTCCTTCAGTTCTATGATGTATGTTAATGATATTTTCACTGGCATTGCGTTCAATCTGTGTAACAATTTTGGGAGTATGGCCATTTTCTCTATGTTGATTCTTTCTATTCATGAGCAAGGGATATCTTTCCATTTCTGATATCTCTTCAATCTGCTTTTTTTAGAGTACTGTAGTTTTCAATATTTAGATATTTTACTTCCTTTGTTAGATTGATTCTTAAGTATTTCTCTCTTTTTTGTATGATTGTGAAGAGTGTGGTTTCCCTAATTTCTCTGTCAATCAGTTTGTTGTTTTTGCAAAAGAATGCCATTGATTTTTGAGTATAGATTTTGAATCTAGCCATGCAACCGAATTTGGTTGTTAAATCTAAGAATCCTTTGGTGAAATTTTTGGATTCTTCTATGTAGGGTACCATGTCATCTGTGAATAATGAGTTCTACTTTTTGTTTTTCTTACCCTTAGTCTTTTTATTTTTCTCTCCTGTTTAATTGCTTTAGTTAGTGTTTCCAGAACTATAGAAAGAAGTGTTGGTAGCAGCCATTCTTGTCTTATTCCTGGTTTTAGAAGGAAAGCTTTTGCTTTTTGTCTTTTTAATATGGTGTTTGGCTATTAGTTAATCATATGTGGCTGTTATCAGATTGAGGTAAAGACCATCTATTCCAATTTTCTGCAGGGTTTTTATCATGAATGAATGCTGGACTTCATTTGCATATATTGAGATGATCATGTGATTTTTCTCTTTGAGTCTGTTGATATGGTGATAGCAAGTACTGATATTTGCTAATTTGCCTATGTTAAACCGTCCCTACATTCCTTTGATGAATCCTGCTTGGTCTTGGTGTATAATCTACTTCATGATTTGTTGGATTCTGTTTGCTAGTATCTTATTGAGGACTTTTACATCTGTGTTTATTAGGGAGACTGGCCTATAGTTTTCTTCTCTCTCTCTCTCTCTCTCTCTCTCTCTCTCTCTCTCTCTCTTTTGGTTGGGTCTTTCTCTGGTTCTAGAATCAGGGCAATACTTGCCTCCAGGAATGAGCTAGGGAATATTGCTTCCCTTTCAATTTTATTAAAGAGTTTGAATAGTATCGGCATTAAATTTTCTCCAAATGAAGTGAATCCATTAGGACATGGGCTTTACCATGTAAATTTTAATTATATTTTCAATTTCATAATCTCAATATCTCAACTGATATTGGGTGATTGAGAATTTTTATATCTTCTTGATTCAGCTTTGGTATTTCATATATATCTGGGACTATGTCCATTTCTTCTATGTTTTCCATCCTACAAGAATAGAGATTTTCAAAGTACATATTGATGGTCTTCTGAATTTCCACAGGATTTGTAGTGATTTCACACTCATCATTTCTCAAGGCATGAATTTGAGGGTTTTTCTTTTAAAAAAAATAAGGTTAGCTAGGAGTTTATCAATTTTATGTATTTTTTCAAAGAACCAACTCTTTGATTCATTAATTCTTTGTATTGTTTTCTTGGTCTCCATCATGTTAATTTCTACTCTGATCTTTGTCATTTCCTCCCTTCTATGGGCTTTGGGTTTGTCTTGATCTTCTTTTTCTAGAAGCTAGAGGTGTAACATCAAGTTGTTTATTTGTACTTATTTTCCTTATGTAAGAATCTACCTCTATAAATTGCCCTCTTAAGACAGCTTTCATTGCATCCTATAATTTCCAGTATGTTGTATCTGCCTTCTCAGTTAGTTGTAAATATTATTTAATTTCTTTCTTTATTTCATCTGTGACCCATTGGTTGTTGAGTTGTTTGTTTATTTAATTTCCATGTGTTTGTGGAGTTTTAGTGGTTTCTTTTGCCATTAATTTCTAATTTCAATGTGCTATGGTCAGATAACATACATGGGATAATTTAAATTCCTTTGCATTTACCTAAACATGTTCTGCAGGTAGTATATGTTCTAATTTAGAGAATGTTTCATGTGCAGCTGAGAAGAGTATGTATTCTGATGATGCTGGTGGGAATAGTCTGAAAACATCTACTAAGCCCATTTGCTCACAGGTCTGATTTGGTTCTATTGTGTTACTGGTTTTTCATTTAGCTTCTCTTTGTGTGCCAGCAGGGTATTAAGGTGCCTAATTATAATGGTGTTATTGCTTATTTGATTTTTCATATCTATTAATAATTGTCATATATAGTCATGTACCTCCATATATGTGCATATATATTTAGCTCTTCCTCTTGAAGTTTTCCTCTAAGTATGTAGTGATCTTCTTTATCTATTTTGATCATTCTTGGTTTGAAGTTCACAATGTCTACAAATAAAATAGCTGCCTCTGTTTCTTTCTGGGTTCTTGTTGCATAGAAAAATCATTTTCCATCCTTTGATTTTCAGTTCATGAATTTGTGTTAAGTGTGTTCTTTGTATACAGCATATTGTTGGACCTTATTTCTTGATCCACTCTGTCAGTCTCTTTTTTTGATTGGTGAATAGAGGCTATTTACATTGATGGTTATTTGGCTTAGCTTCTAATCTTTTGGTACTGGGATGTGACCTTATACAACCGCAGTGCTGTATTACAGGGGGAGAGAAATGATTTATA
Source organism: Ctenomys sociabilis (assembly GCA_004027165.1). Classification (NCBI taxonomy): domain Eukaryota; kingdom Metazoa; phylum Chordata; class Mammalia; order Rodentia; family Ctenomyidae; genus Ctenomys; species Ctenomys sociabilis. Next base: position 24,531 of record PVKA01029570.1, read on the forward strand.
ACATGTATGACATCCTGGATGAAATAGTACAGTTAATAATAACAATAGTTTTTAAAAATCTTAACTACTTATAAGTTATAATAACCATTACCTGTTATCTCCAAACACAGAAGCAAACTCTAAAATTATATAACAAAATCAAACATATACTGTGCACTCACATGCATGGTTTTCCCCATAGTGGGGTGATTTTATACTTCCTTAGTGGGTGGGGGTAGGTAGGATGTGTAGGGGATAGAGGAAAGTGTCTTCAAATATGGTAGAGTCAGGACCAGAGATTAAAGTATCATCACCCAAATTTTGGGAAATTGGAGGACACAGGAGGAAAAGAATGAAATAGAATATGAAAGCATCATCAGAAAGGGCAGAGACAATGTTTAGTCATTTGAAACTAACTGAGAAAAGGGAGAAAGAGGATCTGTAAAACAAAAAGAAAAGGGAAAGTGAGAAACCTAAACATGGCGGGGAGAGAAGAAAGTAAAAGAGAATGAAAAACAAACAAACAAACAAACAAAAAAAAAAAACGGAGGCCAGAGAAAAAGAGGATAGAAAAAAAGAAAGAAAAAGAACAATGGAATACAAAAAGAACTATGGAATGCAAAACAAAACAAGAGGACATCCACGCAGACAGGAAAGGGATAGCCTAGCAGACACACAAGGATGAGGTACAGTTCTGTGACAGTGTCCATATTTAATCCTGGAAATGTGCTGGTTGGGGAGCTGACCTTGGCTTTTGGATGCGGAGGCTGAGACTGGCCTACAATTGGTGGAACTCCCCAGTGTCCAGGTGCCGGCTCCTCGCTGCTGACCCCTTCCACATTGCTGGTCTCTCTGATTCCTCTGCATGTGTGGGCCTGTGCAGCCAGAGCCGGCTGTCGTCTTGGGTCTCATGTCTTGGATTGCCCATCAGTCCACCCACCAAAGGCATGTATCCTTAGCCTCTATTCACAGGCCCTGCTGCCCTGGGGATAAGAGCAAAATTTGTTCTTTTCAAAGGGATTCCCCCTCAGTACCAATAATAATAATAATAATATTTTAAATTAAAAAGTAAAGGAGGTGCCAGGGAGATAGCTCAGCAGTCTAAGTGCCTGCCTGGCAAGCACAAGGACCTGGATTTGATTCCTAGTGCTGCACACCAGGTGGCCCCACACTGTCCCAGCCACTGAAACCAGGCATGGTAGTGCACGCCAGTAATCCCAGCCCTGGGGAGGCTGAGACAGGACTATTACTATGAGTCTGAGTTGCATAGTAAGACCCTGTACCAGATAAATAAATAAATCTTAAAAAAAAAAAAAAGGGATTCCTTGAGATGGAAGAACTTTTGATAGGAATTAGTGTTCTTTAACCATTAGCAGAAGATCAAACATTCAAGTTGCTCATCTAGCAATAATTAGTGCCTCATGCCCATGATTTTAAATAAAATATTCCCAACAGATTGATTGCTAGCAAGGTAGTAGATAGAAGACCCAGTGGGAAGTTTTTTTATGTTCATAGCTACGGTAAACCTCATGCCCATCTTAGAAAGCATTCAGTTTCCTGTACATTTATCTGCTGCTACTGCCAGTAACACTCATAAAACACGCTGACTTCTGGTCACTTAGTCTTATCAACTGTTAGTTTCTCAGATTCAAACAGAACTTCCAACATCATGTTAATATTAAAGTAAAATACCTAATTGGAGAATATTTAAGTAATGAGTAAGTATTCCTTCATTTTTCCTAATTAGAGGCCACAATTTCCCATGATTAATTTATACATACACATGCACACACACACACACACACACAGAACACAATAACACAGTGTATGTATGTGTATTATGTACATATAATTGTTCATTGTAGAGAAATACAAAAATAGAGATTAAAACATGAAGATTAAAAATTACCTGTGTCCCAATATCTTAAGATACTAAAGAATATCTTAACAGTTTAATATATAGTCTTTATGAAATGTTATATTTCTAATGAAAATGTGATTACAGTATGTTAATTATACTTGCAACTGTTTTGGGTGCTGAATAAAACAAAGATAAACAAGGCATAGCACTTGGCGCCAGGTCTGACCAGTGCGTCATTAATTTTACTGGTCAGGAGATAATTTGTTGGTCGCTGTGGCCTGGATCTTAAGTGTCCCCTAGAGGTGCATATACCTTGGTCACTCGCCGTGGTGCTACTGGGAGGGCCGTAGGCAGGGGGCCCTCCTGGAAGCAGCTGGGTGAGCTGGGTGCACACCTGCAGGAGACTGTGGGGCCTTAACCCCTCCCTTCCCCCTCTGCTTCTCAGCGGCTGAGAGGAGCTCTCTCCTCCACCTGTCACTCTCTGCCCTGAAGCTTGGCCTGGCCACAGCCCCGAGCACACTGCGGAAGGTGGCCCTGGCTGGACCTTCCAAAGCCATGAGCCAAAACAATTCCTCCTTCCTTACAACTTATCTCAAGTATCTTGTCCCAGTGACAGAAAGCTGTCTAACACAAAGGTAGAGGATTTCGCTGATCTTTGATAATTTCTAATGTTTTAAATAGTTATGGTTTTAAGCCTCATTGAATAGTTCTATCCCAGCTGTGGGAAAGTTTATTACAATTGTTTGAATCTGTAACAATGCTTAAACTTACTGCCTTCTGTTTCTTGCCCTTTTCCATGACTGTAGCAAAGAGATTTGATGGTATCCAGACATGTTTATCAGTTTGGGCTGCTATACTGATTCCCTTAGGAAATACACATTTTTTCTTTCATATATTTGTTAATTTCTTGGTTTGGAGATAGATATTATGTAGGGAAATAAATTTCATGGCCAAAAATATTTGTGAGATTCTAATTTAACCGCCCTGCCCCACCCCGCCCTGCTCCTCCACTGTGGTGCTTGCCTAAGCAGGTGCTTTAGTCCACTGAGCTATCTCCCCGGTTCTCAATTAAATGTTCTTGTAAACTATTATTTCAAAACTTGAAGGTTCACCAGAATTTTTACAGAGTGCTTCATGGTGTATATTTACTAATGGAAAATATATTTGCTCAGATTTTTTTCCTATAAAATTACTGCTACAGAATGATAAACTATCCTCTTTTTTGGTTCTGAAAGCAACTGTTGCAATTATTAGTATCTATTATTTCCAGTATGTGTTGTATGCTTCACATGCAAAAATAAAATTATTTCATCTCTATCATGAATATGAAATACACATTTGCAGTGGTTTTCACAGTGTGAAAAGAGTATCAGGTTTTTTTAGGCCTTGTAGATTTCATCCGCTACCTGTGTTAGCAACGTGATTGTTTAACATTTCTTGGTGTCCTTGTTTGTAAAACACTAAGTCAGTGACCCTGGGCCACATTAGGTGAGAAATGTTAATCACCTCCATAAAAATTGGCACACGTAATCTCTAAACCTTGTTGTGTGAAACATTTCCATAATTACTTTTGTAACTACACTCCCAAAATAGTCTCTTAAAATTCTTTAGTAGGCATATTATGTAAAACTGTCCCAGGGAGCCTGGTGTGGTGGCATTCACCTGTAATCCCAGCACTTGGGAGGCTGAGGCAGAAGAATCATTGCAAGTTTGAGACCAGCCTGGGGTACAAAGTGAGCGCAAGGCCAGCCTGAACTGCACAGCAAGACCTTGTTTCAAAAAGAAAAAAAAAAAAATATCCCTGGAA
>PVKA01029571.1:0-28122 GCA_004027165.1 Ctenomys sociabilis
TTTGAGACAGGGTCTCACTATGCAGTTCAGGCTGGCCTTAAGCTCACTTTGTAGCTCAGGCTGGTCTCGAACTCACAACAATCCTCCTGCCTCAGCCTCCCGAGTGCTGGGATTACAGGCATGCACCACCACACCCGGCTGCATCCTCATTTTTAAGAGATCTTTTCTTACCTTTTCACTAGCTGCACCAGTGTCTTCAAGATCTGACACTGTCTTCACTTTCACTCAAATGGTTTTGCAAGCTTCTGGTTGAGATTTTAAGTTCCTTTATATCTGTTTGATTCTGCTTCATGTGATTTTTTTTTCTTTCCTGTATTGCTCATTTTCTAATCTCTATTTTTCTTTATCAGTGTTTTCCTTAAAAGCAACTATTTTTTTTTTAACTGCGGAGTTTTTTCAGGTTGGGTTTCCTCCATATGTTTCTGTATTTGATTCTTTACTTTGGATGCTATGAAATCAGAGATTTTTTATTTCAGAAGTTAATTCTGCTTTCAGTTCCTCTATACCTTTCTATTGTTCCTTATTTACTTCCGATGCTATTAATTCATACATTTCAGCTGAGCTAGTGTCCTCTGCACTTGTTCTGGGTGGGCATTGAGTTTCCTCCATATGTTTCTGTTGTTGTTGTTGTTTGTCTTTTTTTCAGACAGGGTCTCACTATGCAGTTCAGGCTGGCCTTAAGCTCACTTTGTAGCTCAGGATGGTCTTGAACTCACAACAATCCTCCTGCCTCGGCCTCCCGAGTGCTGGGATTATAGACATGCGCCACCATGCCCGGCTTGCGCCACCATGCCTGGCTGAGTTTCCTCCATATGTTTCTGTATTTGATTCTTTACTTTAGATGCTGTGAATTCAGAGATTTATTTTTTTTTATTTCGGAAATTGATTCTGCTCTGATTTCTTCTATACCTTTCTGCTGTTGTTTCTTCATTTCCGATGCTATTAATTTATACATTTCAGCTGAGCTGGTGTCCTCTGCACTTGTTCTTGGTGGGCTCGAGGCCTGAGGTTCCATTTTGCTCCTTCTGTTTGTCATTTCATGTAGCTCTGACTTCTGACCTTTAGTCTAAAAATTTGGTGCAGTTATTAACTTAAAACCTACTGAGGTTTGGGTTCAGATCTATTAAGTTTGAGTTCATCCAGTTTTTCCTGTCTTGGGTCTAGCTCTTGTGTTAAGCTCCTTCCTGCTGCAGCCCTCAGATTTGAACCTGTTGTGCCCCTCTGGCACATCAGTGAATCTGTGGTGCTTCTCTCTTGTACCCCTGGTCCAGTGGGCACAGGGGAGTGCAGAAGCTCACCCACACACTAGCTGGAGCTGGGCTTGGAATGCATGGGAGGGGTGGAGGTTTCCCCAGAGTGCAGGGCAGAAAGGGTTCCAAGAATGCGGGGAAGGACTCACTCAGGGGCTGGACTGGACTTGATCCACCAGCACAAGGGAGTGCAGGAGCTCACCCCCACACTTGCAGGGCCTGAGCTTGACCCCATAAGAGGGCTGGAGGTGTCTCGAGAGAGTGAGAGAGCGGGGTGGAAAGGGTCCCAAGAATACAGCGGCAAGACTCACTCAGGAGCTGGCCTGTGCTAGATCTGCCAGTGCAGGGTAGCCCCTCATATGCTCTTAAGGACTCACATTCTAGATATAATGGAAGGAAAAGGAGTCCATAGTAAATCTCAAATGCAGACTTTGTTTATGTTTGTATCCTTGTAGCAGATACAAGCTTTCTTGTCACTCATATCTGTCATACCACAAATAACTGCCCACCCCCGTGGCATGACAGGTTTGTGTGCCATGTTGTCAGTCTCGGCACGGTCTGTGCCATGCCTATTGCTTGTGGTTGTAACTCCTTGCTGATCAGGAGCAGGTGGCCTTAAAAGGAAGGATGCTTGCTGTGACTTGGATGCCTTCAGTAACGCATTGTGTTGCATGTCGGGACCATTTGTGAAAAAAATGTGAAGCCAGCAAGGCACTGCTGCCTGAGTGCCAGGCTCCTGGGGCACTTGCTCCTCTGCAGAGTAGAGTTTCAGGAGCTGACCCGAGCCGCCCCGCCTTCCAGCTCTCAGCTCTCTAGAGAGCTGACAGGAGGTGGGAGGTGAAGGAGAGCTGGTGGGAGGTGAAGGACAGTCCTAGTGGTCCCCATTGGAGGCAACATGCCTTCCTGCCCCTTTGCGTGCTGGTTAGTACTTGGAGTTTTCCAAAGGAGTGCAGCCCTGCCTTCAGAGGGCCCCTTGTTTCAGTTTTGGAGGTGTTTGGATCCCAAAAAGATTTCAGATATTGGAGATGTTAAAAAAGAAAACTATTCTCTTATTATGCTTCCTAAAGAGTAGAATCAAAGATTTAATGTGAAACTCCTGTGATTTCTTGATACAAATCAGGTGTCTCTTGAGTAAATTGTAAGTTAACGTTTTTTATTGTTGTATGGATAAAGGTTAATTTATTTTAAAAAATCTCTTCTTGAGTCCTTTGTGGTGGATTTAGTGCAGTCCCCTGAAGTAAGATGCTTCCATCTTTCCTTTCCCAGATGGTAGTGTAACTTCAGCGTGAAGAAGTTAGTCACTGGCTCCAAGTATTGTCTGATCTGTAAAGCTAGAGCAGGTTCTGTATCCAGCACCTTCTTAGCTCTTCTTGGAGCCTGGGAAACCCTACAGGAGGGGCGAGTGGGATGAGGACCTGGGCCAGCCTGAGCTTGCTGTGCCCAGGACTCAATAATTGGTATTTTCTGAGACTGATCACATCAGTATTTAATGAAGATGGTAACACCCACCTCACAGGGTCTGTAAAGATAGAATAGGATAAGGTGTAAACATATCTGTAAGTTTTTGTGGTGGCTTATCATGAAGAGCAGCATGGAGCCAGGCACTGAGGCCCTCTGGTAGATTGAGGAAGGTGGATGGCAAGTTTGAGCTCTGCCTGAACTTTACTGACTTAGTGAGACCTTGCCTCATTATAAAGAAAAATAAAAAGAAAGTTTTGGTTGTTGTTCATTGTGAAGGCCGTGGGTTCAGTCTCTACCAACACACACACACACACACACACACACACACACACATACACACACACACACACAGGCACAGAATGGTAGTAACTGCTCTCTGTTCCCAGCCTTAGGCACTGAGGGTGTGTGGGACTGTGGAGTGCATCTGGGTAGGTTTGAGTCTTAGGAATGTCCTTCTGAGTGCTTACAGGGAGAGACTGAAAGTTTGTTTGCTTCATTCATTCATTTAGTACTGGGTCTCACTATGCAGCTCGTACTCCTAATGATTCTCCTGGTCTCAGCCTCCCCAGTGCTGGGATTGCAGGTGTGCAACAACATGCTGAGTCTCGGTGGCCTCAGTCGCTGACTCAGCAGCTCTGGGGCAGGGGTGGGGCCAGCTCGGCATGTGGTGCCAGGGATTGAATCTGGGTCCCTGCCTAAGTAGGCACTTAATCTGCTGAACTATCTCACCAGCCCTTATGAAGTTCCATAAGTGAAGTTCAAAGGAGAAAATTTCCCCCAAGTTCTTTGTGGCTCAGGACCTTTTCTCTAGTACATTCTTTTTGTTGTTTGAGCCAGGCTTCCTCTGATATTTTAACACTGCAGACACTGCAGTTTTAAGAGATCCTTGGGAGGAGAAGAGTTACAGTCCTCCTTGGATTCCTGGTGCTGGTTAGGCCTTGTGTGGCCCACAGTACCCTATCAAGCTCCACATGGGTGCTGAGTGCAAGTTTGCATTTGGACCTTTTACCTCTGTATGCGTCTCCGTCCTCTCAACCCAAATTAGCAGCAAGAAGAGAGGCGCTGGTTTTTCTACATGTGAGGGACTCAGGTTATGAAGGGGTAGACGTCCGAGTATGGAGAGGCAGTCATCTGTAAAACGCGATGAACCAGGAAGCTCTGTGAGAACAGAAGGGGTATGGAGGGGAGTAATGGCTGGGTGTGTCTTTAAAGCTTGCTCTGCCAGAATAAGTCATGCTGCACTCTAGAACCCCCCTACTACAGCAGTACATCTTTTGGAAAGCAACCTGTCACCCCTCTTAACAGTTCTCTGTTGTTCCTGAGATGTTATATCAGTTTGATAGAGAATGAGCCACTGTTGCCACTGTTCCAGGCTCTGGAAAGATGAGCAGGTGGGAGTCTCTCCGGTGAGCAGATCTACATAGACTCACTGCTCATGCAGCAGTCACAGCGCGCACCCTGGGGCCACTGCAGGGATATACTGCTCACGCAGCAGTCACAGCCTGGGTCCTGGGGCTGTGCAGGGACACACTGCTCACACTGCAGGGATACACTGCTCACACAGCAGTCACAGCCTGCACCCTGGGGCTGCTTTTGCATTGTTGCCCTTGGTCTTCGGAGCGATGTGTACAGCATGGCCCTTAAGCGTGGGTCTAAGAAAGAACCATAGCTTGTTATAACTAAAGAATGCCAGTGTCTTTAAGTTTACTTTTATAATGTTTCTTTAAAAGAATGCACCTGTCAGCAGTATGAAGCATGTCACATTGTCTTACAGTCCTTCCTGTGTGTGTGTGCAGAGTTATGAGTCCAAGGCTTAACACTGGAACATTTGAAGACCCCCTTAACAGAGGGTATAACTGTCTGTATTAGGATAGTTGCTGGTAATGCGAGAATGTCACATACTGTAACATAACATTCAAAAAGAGTCGGCTGCGGAAGTGTCCTGCAAAGACAAAGTCACAGGTGTCAAAGTCAGTCACTCGCTCTTGAAATCACCATTCTCTTTATTCAGTGTCTGGGGAGAGGGCTCCCTGCCTTCACATACTCTGGCTCACAGATTTCCTGTCTCCTGCCCTTCCATACTATATGGCACCTACCCTTGCCAAGTGCCAGTGGTGCCTCACTTTGTGTCTTTGTCATTTTGAGTGGCTTTGAGGGCAGAAGGTGGCATAGCTGGGCAAAGCATGTAGGCTGCCCCTCCCCTTTCAGTAAGGCCCTGGACGGAGGCAGGCCTGCCTTTACCGGTTGACTCTGGGTGCCCACAGGTGGGCTCCTGGCAGCGCTTCCACCAGGAGAGCCATGGGGCCAGTTGAAGAGGTGGAGGGGTGGCACCAGCCTGGGACCTGAGTGTGTCTGCTTCTTCATTGAAAAGAGGACGACTGCCTCTTGCTGTGCTGGACTCAACGTGGTTGCTGTACGCAGTCTAGAACTGCGAGTGCACGTTGTATGTGATATTGGGAACGTGCATTTTGTTCTCTGAAGTGGAGTGTGGCATAAGAAATCCTGTGAACGCTGTTCTGGTGCCCTACTGTGGGATGAGCACACTGTACCTCGTCTCTGGGACCCTTGCTCAGCCCCTCATGTGGGCTGTAGAGTCCATAATAGCAGCCCTGGTCAGCATTGCGCTCCTTGATGAAACTGCCACGCTCTGTCCTTGTGTGCTCTGTGTGCACCCTAGGCTGTGTGTGTGTGTGTGTGTGTGTGCATTCACACTCAGAAATTTGTTTCTCATGCTTGCAATCACTTGGAATCATAACAGAGTTTTGAGCAGTAATAAGACATTTCTGTAAGCAAGATTGAGACTGTGCCTGAGAAGTTATCCTGCCTGTGTGAGTGCAGGTTCCCAGAATGTGTGTCATGACTTGTTTGTGGATGGAACACGGGTAACCTTCACATGGTGCACAGACATTTTTGAAATGTGGAAAAGTTTTGTGTTCCAGGCTACTTCGTTAGTACTTTTTCATTTTGACAGTGAATCTTTGTTACTAAAGTTCTAATTTGCCTTGTATTCCTGTTTTCTAGGGAGTATCTTGGCAAACAGCTCCAATCTGAGCAGCCTCAGACTGCTGCTGCCCGAAGCTGAACTGGCCTCTGGCCCTGCCTGTCCCCATGCTGGGCTGCCTGGAGTGGAACATTCCGCACTTGGAGTCAAGAAGAAATAATTTTTCATTTCATTAGTAATTTTTTTCTGTTCTGTAGCTTTTCCTAGTGCTAACTTCCAAAAATACTGTGTTTGCTTATTAAGTTGTATACAAGTTCTTTCTAAGAAAACGTTACTGTTACATATGCTGCTTGCAGTTTCTGTATTTATTGTTCTCAGAAAATGTACGTAATTATTAAAGTCTCACTCCTCAGGCAGTCTCTCTTTTCTTGCTCCTTGGTTGCTGATCATGTGTTACAGCTTTGGGAGGATGGCTGCACAGCATAAATGGTAGGCATTCTTTGAGGAACGCGTCCTGAGGTGACAGTGTCACCTCACACATATCAGAGTGCACTTTCCCACGCCTGAGTGGCCCGGGCCAGTCCCCACACTGGGCTTGATGTGAGGGGGTGCGGGGTGAGGCTGCTCTGGGTAATATGGCGGCAGTGTGGCTTAATTAAGTAGGAGGAGTATGCTCTGAAACAATGATAAAAACCTGGTCTGTACACAAACTGGTAGCATAGGTGCTTACTCAGCATTATGAGCTGTGCGTAATCATGTGCTCTCCAGACCTGTGCAGCCGCGCTGTGTGTAGTATGGTGGCCTTTATAGCACCATCGCTCTGCTTGCGGGCGTTCTGATGTGCAGGTGTCAGGATGCTTCAGGTGTCCCCTCTCCTCTCCTCTTTTCTCTTCCTTCCTTCCCTCCTCTTTGTCTCCCTCCCTGTCTCTCTCTCCTCCCTCCTGGTCTCTCCCTGTCTCCCTCTTCCTCTTTCTCCTTCTCTCCCTTCCTCTCCCCTCCCTCCCTCCCCTGCCCTTCTTTCCCCCCTCTCTCTGCCCCCCTTTCCCTTTTTCTCTCCTTTCCCTCTCCCCGTCCTCCCATTCCCAGCAGCTTTCTGAATATTGAATGTTGAGTAGCTATGCTAAGGCTAGCAGACCACTTAACTTTGCTAAGTTTTATTGCCAGAATATCACCAGTCTCATCAAACTAATGTATTTTCTTCACTGAAAGTTAAAAAATTTTAAATTGTCTAGACCTAGATATTTTTATTTTCAGAAATGTGGAAAAATGCTGGGCAGACTCTAGCAGAACTTCAGCATTCATGTTGATGGAGCGATGGTCCTAAGTCCAAGGCTTGGCAGGCGCTGAGGTCCTGAAGCTGTGTCCAGAAGCTGTGTGCACCCGAGCCCCTGCTGTCTTCTGAGTTTCCTGAGCACAGGCTGTTGCTCTGATGTCCTAGACTCTGTTCTTAGTTTCTTCACATACAGCCCTGTATTTGTGCAGTAGGAATCAGTGGCAGCATTCTGATGGAGGCCAGTGCTTTAATCCCCAAGAAGAGCTTTTGTACCTGAAAAGCAATACTCACATGTCATCACGTTCCAAGTATTATGCTATATAGAAAAATTAACAATTTCTAGGCACCTTTTCCCTCAAGCCCTTTCACTTTTGTTTTTTGTTTGCTTAGTGTTTTCACTGATATTCAATGCTTAAATCCTCAAAATTTAATGCCAATTCTTTTAAACCGTAAACACCTAGCAGAGCAGACAAGTTTGACGAGTTCGATCAAAGTGCTGGATAAATGCTTGCAGACCTAACCAGCACCTAAATAGCAGAGAAACTCTAGGAAGCATTTTTATTTATTTATTTATTTATTTAGGCGGAACTGGGGATTGAACTCAGGCCCTTGTGCTTGCCAGGGAAGCACTTATTCCACTGAGCCATCTCCCCAGCCCTAGGAAGCATTTTTAAAGGAAGAAGCCTAATGTCGATCATGTGTGTTGTGCGTGACACCTGTATAAACACAGCTCACACAGAACCAGTGGTGTCACAGGTTCTTCATTTTCTTGGAGCCTGCCACACGTGTACGCCTTGGTGAGAGCGGACCATCAGCACGGCCTGGACGTCCATGAGAAGGGAGGTGCCGGGTGGCTTCCCAAGAGGTTAGAGCATGAAGGTGTTTTCCTGAGAAGACTTAGGTGCCTTTGCACTGGAAAGCCTCACAGAGGAGGGCACCTTTCTGAGCGTGTGCAGCTTAGATCCTGCTGCTTCTATGTTGTTTGTTTAAAAATGGAGACAAAAACAGCTCTCAGCAGAGAATTTAGCATTATTACTAGATTATAATAAGTGCAGTTTGGTCGAGGACCCTAGAAGAGAGGCTGGGTGACCTTGACTGCTTTAAATTGGTTCTGCCTTGTCTTTCTGCAGGACCTTACTGTACACTTGAGGGGCTATAGCAGCTTCGGCCCTATGGGAAAGTGCTAATCCTCCAAGTTCCTGCCCAGCAGCTACCCCTAAATTTCTGTGATCCTTGATTTTATGGAAGGCAGCTATGCTCACCACTATACCACCAACGCGATCCTTGGTTTTATGAACATGCTCATTCGACCAGGAGAACCAGGCCCTCACAGTTCGAGACAGCTTAAGATAGTAGATTAAGGGCCCATCGATCTCAGTACTGTCAGTAGTGATTGTGATTGTGGGGGCTGGCAGCTCCAGGGGTGGGAGGTCTCGGACTGAGGGGCGGTCTAGCCTCTGAGTGCATTTCTTTCTGTATTAGGACTAAGTGTGTGTGTGTGTGTGTGTGTGTGTGTGTGTGTGTGTGTGTGTGTGAATTGCGCTTTTGAAACACAAGGTTTTCACTTAGGTTCTAATCAGTTATGGTTCCCTTCCCAAACACAACAGGATTCCCCTTTTCTCAGCTCTGTGTTTGGGGGAGGGGATAGGATGGGGGAGCTTTTCTAGCTCTTGAACATCTTTCATGTCCTTGGCACCCAGCCCTTAACCGAGTGCTGTGTGTGTCCTCTGTTAAGAGACAGTTTCTCCCCTACCTTAGTTGTTTTGTCTTGTAGACCATCAGTCTGTTTTCCATTTGTCAGAAAAAAATTTCACTGAAAGTTGAAATAAGCTGGGCATAGTGGCACACACCTGGAATCCCAGCACTCAGGAGGCTGAGGCAAGAGGATTGCCATGAATTTGAGGCCAGCCTGGGCTACATTGGTGAGCCCAAGTCTAGCCTGGAATACATAGTGAGTATCTGTCTCAAAAAAAAAAAAAAAAAAAAAAAAAAAAAAAAAAAAAAAAAAAAAAAAAAAAAAAAAAAAACAAAAAAAAAACACAAAGTTGAAATACATTGGGAAAACTTGGTGTAGAATTTAAGTAATTTCACTGAGTTCCTTCTTGAGGCCATAATACATTTAAAAAAGTTTAGCAAGAAGCTCACCCAAATAAAATGAGTTTCTACATGTTAGTCATTTATAATAAAATTGACCTCACCAGGAATGCACAAAAATTTAGTAAAATGACAACTTTGAGCATTTGAGAGGTGCACATTTACATAGAACATAAAATCAGGTCACACTTTCTTAGAAAACTGCTTAGAGTCTTAAAGTTCTGAACAATGAATGTCTTAATAGAGGCAATGCTGCCAATTCCCACATTTTGCATTTGGCTGGTTACAGCTTTAAGATCACAAAATCCACTTAAAAATTATTCCTTTCTATTTAGACACATCAGCATTACTGGTGTTAATTTTCATAGAATTAAAATTAAAACATTATAGCTGTCAAATCTTGGAAAGCACCGAACCACATTTCAATGCTTTTAATGTATTTGAAAATTGCTTAAAAAGTTCTCTGTTCTCATTCTTTGCCTTTGATGTAGAGAATACATTTTGAAATTACTCAAAAGGTAGTAGGTGGCAAAGTTCCCTTCCAAATCTAAATCTTGTGATGAAATCTCTGTTTAGTTTGAAATTTCTGTCTTGTACAAAATGTTCTTTCTGTTCTGGTTGAGACGTGGCTTCCTTAGGTCATGGAGCAGTTTTCCAAGGGGAAAATCAGAAGAGATAGCTATGAATAACCTTAAAGCCCCTCAACACCGTTCGCAAATTGGACACTAACTTCATGCTCTCTGTAAGTCCTTTTTCTCTTGCTTCACCTTCTTGAATCCAGGGCCTTCACACTGAGCTATGCCTCCAGCCCCCTACTCCCACTGTTTTTAGAGACAGAGTCTCCCTAGGTGGCTAAATTGCCCATCATGTGCTTGAACTAGCAAGTATCCTGCCTTAGCCTCCCACAGTGCTCTGTCAGCTCTTGAAAGGTAAAGTATGTTGATTGCTCTCTCAAAAACTGGGTAAAATTAGAGAAATATTTGATCAAAGTCACAGACTGTCATGGGATGGGGAGGAAGGCATTAGTGTATAGAGAGCTTCCAACATGAGTGTTTGTGACACTAGAATTAAAATATTTGGAACCATGATGGAAAGGTAGCAGGAAGAAAGAAATAGACCAGATGGCCTCCCGAGGACTGCTTGGGCTCTGGATGGCTTCCTTCCAGAACTACCTTGCTTGCCTGGTATACACTCAGGGAGACCTACAGACCTGGCTCCTGGCACAGAGGTAGGCTGCTGAGCCTGAGGCTGCCTCGCGTGGTGACTGCGAATGGGTTATCAGGCAGCTGAAGACCAGCGGGTTCATCCATGCCTTGCACTTTCACACTTCAGGCTCAGTCCCTGATGGGCAGTGGCTCGCAGAAATGGGGCTCTGACATCAGAGATCCTGCTCCTGTGTTAAAAACCAAGGGACACATGAGGAAATCAGAGCACAGTCATCTCTCATAAGGTAACAGCAGGCCTCTTGGGATGAAGGGACTGACAAAACGTGAGGTGAGTCCCCCCCAAGGTCAGCGTGTAGTGTGAAGGGGTGCAGGGTAGGGCTGTCTGTTCAGCTGGAGATGTGGGGTTGGGGTTGGGGTGAAAGCATGCTTTTTTTTCTATTCATGCAGTGTAATTATTGCACTTTTCTATTAAATACTATATACACCTGTCTCAAGGGTGGTTTTGTTTGTGTCACTGCCTGGGTGAGAGGCGGGGCCCGTGCACTCCATGCTGTGCTTTGAATGCAGCAGTGCTCACTGCTAGCATCAACTGGACCACTTCCCAATCCCCAGGGCTTGTCCTTCTTTGTCTTCTGAAGGTCTTAAGTATTTGCAGGCTGAATTGTAAGCTTCTAGGATTGTTGTTCATGCAGTTGCTGTTATTGCCCTTAAAGGTATTGCTCTTTACTCATCCTGGGTTAACTGGTGATGTGGAACAGGACCAGAAGAGGCTGCCGACTCTGACAACCACAGCTCAGAAGGCCCACCCCGCTGAGGAGCGTGCCCAGCAGGCCCGTGTTGTAACAGATTTTGCAGAAAGGCTTGAAAAGCCAGGGAAGACAAGCGTCCAGGAGAAAGTAAAATCTCAAACCGAGAAGACTTGGTTCAGAAGTTTGCAGAAGAACTCTGCATTGCAGAGAGGTGGGGAAGGGATCACTCTTGTGCAGTGTTCTGGACTTGGGCAAATTTAATGCAGGACACGGAGGATTTTTGCAGTAGGTAGTGGCTGACAGAATCGCCTCTTGAACTCAGAAGTTAGCAGGGATTTTTGATGTGACTGTGTGTATGTGTGTGTGTGTGTGTGTGTGTGTGTGTGTGTGTTGTACTGACAATACCCAGGCTTTTCAGACAATAATTTTGCCACTTATTTTAAGACAGCCTCTTCCTGGTAAAGAAGTTTGACCTCTGTTGACTAAATCAATCAGTTTTAACTTCTGACATTGCCAGTCCTACAGATAACCCACTACTATTATGGACTAGTGGACTATATTGGAATATTTAGCTGAGTTCACGCACCTACAGTATTTAAATGGCAGTGGAATATCCATTTCTGACAAAATTAAACAAAAAAAAAAAGATATAAATGAAGGACCATTTTGTATCTGTATATTCAAAATAGTTAGGATAGATATACAGCTACTTTCTCTTAACTGCATTAGGAGAAATATTTGTAGTAATAGTGTTTGGACAGGATATCATGTCTGCATCTTGTACTATGAATAGCCATTAAGAAGACAACAATGTGCAATGTATTGATTATTGAAACTTTCCTACTAATTGGTTTTGAAACTATCTCATTGCTATTTGTTTCTCAATAAAATTATTATTATTATCATTATTTTGGCAGAACCAAGGATTGAACTCATGCTTGAATAAGTGCTTGCCAAGGAAGCACTTATTCTCCCTGGCCCTCTCAATAAAATTATTTAAAAAATAAATCAATCAGTTCTGATTGTTATATTTATTTATTTTTAGTTTTTCATTTTAATGAGTGTAGAGAGCTGCGAATAGCCGCACCTTAAAGACGGCGCTGGCTCCCGCCTTTCACCCCCACCTGCGGGTGGGTGCTCTTCGTAGCAAACAACTTCTCATTTGGCTAAGGCTAAGACTAGGGCGTTGCTTCCGTGTACCTGGACCTATCGGCTGTGCCCACGTGGCACTCCGGGGTTGGACGCCCACTGGTTCAAAGCCATGAGCGGTTTTCCCCTGGAGGAAGAAGCAGGAAGCTAGAAAAGAAGGAGGAAGCGGGGAGACCAGGAAGAAGGAAGCAGGGAGGCTAGCTAACAGGGGAAGAAGATTGTATAGGGGTCCTGAATAAACCGCGGAAAGAAGAGCTGGTTGTCGCGTCTTCCTTGCCGGCGAGGTTGCCCGCGACAAATGAGAAAAAAGATAAAATCGCAGTGAAACAGTTTCAAAACAGGTTAGCAGGATAGTTACAATAATTAATACTTTGTATATTGTCTTCGTAGTTATTCAGAGGACAAGATACGGATGTGATATCTAAACAATATTAGTACAAACCTTTCTTCTCAATGAACTAAGAGAAAGCTGAATAGCTATCCTAAATACACACACACACACACACACACACACACACACACACACACGCACATATTGCTGATATTTTTAAAGTCTTATTTTTTGATCCGTAATAACTGCTTATTCAGGGGGTACAAGATACTATTTAGCTGCAACTGTACATTGCATGATACTCAAGGCAGGGTTGCATTTCTGTCACTTCTAACTTATATTCTCCTCAGTGAAAACATTCAGAATCCTCTCCCCTAGCTATGGGGAACCACAGGCTACATCCCTGCACCCTGCTGTGCTCAGTATCTCAGATCTGCTCCTCCTGAGCAGTTCTGTGGTGCTGGCCTCCCTTCCATGCTCTCCCCAGCTGTGCCCTTCCCCAGGCTCTGGTAACCTCTATTGTATTCTTTTCTATTAGGAGAGCTTTATCAGACTTCACAAGTGAGTGAGATCACACGGCAATGCCCTTCTGTATCTGACTCAGTGAGATGAAAGGGAACCTATGCATGCATGAAACAAAGGTGTTTGCTCAGGATCTGGGAGTGGTCATGCTGGGAGAAGCAGCATGGCTGTTGTCTATAGTAGGGGCGAGTGTGAGCTGGGATGCAGGCAGCCTGTGGGACCATGCTGTCAAGGTTTCAGACACCTGCCAGAGCTGGGCCAGACCTACAGGAGAGAGGCTTGGCAGTTTGTGGATAGTGGAGAGCAGGGAAGAGGAGGGCAGACTCACCTCTGGCAGGGATCTATAGTACGTGTGCTGAAGTGCTCCGGGGGCACCATGGTGGGATCCTTGGGGTCGTGCCACGGACTGGTGAGAGTTGGAAGTGTGGCTCTTGGCCTGAGCAGCAGGTCTAAGGGCCTCAGAGAGACATCCGATGTCATCAATTCTCTGATGTTGGTGACATTAAACGGTTGCGAGCAGACATTTCCTGGGGGTGCGTGGAAGGATGCTGACTTCATCCTCTGCAGGGGGGGGGGGCAGTCATTTTTGTCATGAAGCATTTCCATGCTCAGGGCATCAGCAGTGTTCACCACTCTCACCTCCAGCCCCAGGCTCCGAATACATTGGTGAATTTCCTTCTGCTTGAGGTTAAATTTGTTTCCTCTTCCCTCTGTCGTGACTTGCCTCTTCTCCCTGGCTGCTTCCCAGCCTGTTTTGCTTCTGATCAACCATGGACCAGGCCCTCACTTTAACCTCCTGTCAGCCATATCTCTGCTGTTGCTGTCATTCATGTTTCTCCTCTCAATGTGGACAACCAGCCTTGGTGACATGGAGGACAGAGGTGGCTTTAGCTCCAAGGACGTTTGAGTGGATGTGCTTGTAGGGATTGGAGTGAAAACCAATCCTTGGCATGCCCACCTTCCTCCCTGCAGGAGAGCAGGGGCACATTCCAGGGAGGATGGGAAATTTTCATGACTTATAGGGGCACAGCAATTGAGGACTTGTAAGAGTGTGAAATGCCAGGGAAGAGGAGGGCAGACTCACCTCTGGCAGGGATCTATAGTACGTGTGCTGAAGTGCTCCGGGGGCACCATGGTGGGATCCTTGGGGTCGTGCCACCGGACTGGTGAGAGTTGGAAGTGTGGCTCTTGGCCTGAGCAGCAGCTGCTGCTGGAAACATGGGCTGTGCACATTTTTTACCAGATGCTCAGGTCTTCAGGCTGCCAATACCCAAGAAGCACAGGAAGCCATTTGTTTGGGTGAAAAAGGAAAAGAGTTTATTCAAAGCATCTGCAAGTTTCTTTTGGACAATGCTCATGGGGCTTTACTTTCTGTCCATTTACTTTGCTGAGGAGAGGAGGCAGTGACGGTAAATGCTCTTAGCATGAGGAAGTTGGAGAAGCAGCCAATTTCTAAAGGAAAAAAAAATAAATCTAATTTTTTAAAAATCTTTTTTACCCTATTGATCACAGAATCAGCTGGAGAAGGGCTGGGGGACCTAGAAAACAGTAGTGTCAGGTGGTTAGGGGAGTGTGGATGCCAGAAAATGGAACACATTTCCATTTTGCTGCAAAAGGTGCTGTGCCAAGAGCTATAGTTTTTTTGCAAAGCATCTTATTGCTAAAGAGATGATAATGTGACCCAGTGTAGCAAGCACAGACAGGTGAAGAGGCATTGGAAGGAGACCAGGTGTGGTGAGCATGGACAGACAGGTGAGCAGGCATTGGAAGGAGACCAGGTGTGGTGAGCCTGGACAGACAGGTGAGGAGGTGTTGAAAGGAGACCAGGTGTGGTGAGCATGGACAGACAGGTGAGGAGGCATTGGAAGGAGACCAGGTGTGGTGAGCCTGGACAGTCAGGTGAGGAGCCGTTGAAAGGAGACCAGGTGTGGTGAGCATGGACAGACAGGTGAGGAGGCATTGGAAGGAGACCAGGTGTGGTGAGCATGGAAAGACAGGTGAGGAGATGTTGCAGGTAGCACAAGTATGCCAGGCAGGTAGCTGAGTCAGGGCAGGGAATTGTGTACTATGTGCCAAGTGTGCCAAATGTTTTATATTTGTTTCCCCACTTCTTCACAATGCACTCTAAGCAGTAACACAAAAGAACAGCAGAACCACCCTACTGGAAAGTAGAGGAAAGTACGTAGTAGTTTAAACAACGTGTTCAATGTCTGCTCAGGTGATTCAGGAGCTGGAAGACTTAATTTCAAGGAATCAGAACATATTTTTTTTTCCCATAATTTTATTGATGAGCAAATAGCAATGAGTCAGTTTCAAATCAAATTTTTAGAACAGATTCAATAATTAATACATTGCCTATTGCTTTCTTAGTGGTTATTTGTTGTACAAGGTACAGACAAGATATTCTATTTACAAACACTATTAGAGCAGATGCCTCTATTCATTGAATTAAGAGAATGTAGTTGTATACCTTTTTTCTAAAAGCTGAATTATAATACAGTTTCAATAATTAATACCTTTTACATTATCTTCCTAGTGGTTATCCATAGTACAAGAAGCAGGCAGGATATCCTGTCCAAACACTATTAGTGCAAATCTTTCTTCTCATAGAATTATATGAAAGTAGCTGCATATTTATCAAAACTGTTCTGTATAGACAAATACAGAATGGTCCTATCTTTGTATCCCCCTCCTTTTTTTGTTTAGTCCTGTCAGAGATGGGTATTCTATTGTCATTCAATTATTATAGGTACTTGAATTCAGTGAAACACTCCAACACAGTTCAGCATTCCACAATAGTAGTGGGTTATCTGAAGAAGTTGTTGACTTGAGCCTTTTACAGGTCAGCATATTATTATGGCTTTACATACCTCATTTTTATACTTTTCTGTTAGATAGTGAAGTCTGAGATAAAGCAAGACCTATATAACAAAAAATGTAACTTTTGTATCTGAAGAGGTCAGTCAAGTCCCCTCAGGGTTTATCCTGTAACCCTGTACCTCACTTTGTAGATGCTTTGTCAGTGTCAGCCATGTGGATGAGTCACAGCCACTGCTTGACCAGTTTGCTCTCTGTGAAAGCCTGTGAGAAAGTTTTCTCTCCATGTGACTCTCCTTAGGCACACTATAGATCATCGATCACATTCGTCTGTGGCCCCATAATCTCCTTGATCAGAAAATTTGGGGCACAATTGAGTTACATGATGTTACAGTACAAGTTCTGTAAGTCCTGAGTCTTCACTGACCTTTAAAGGCTAGGGCCAAAATGTTGGCTGACCTTGCAGCCCTTCCCTTTCTCCAATTTTTGATCTGCAAACTTAGGTTGTTAACCCTTCAGAGGAGAAAGGTTATTACCCGGCAACATATGCAGTTCAGTTTACCCTATCTGTCTAAGTATCAAACATCTGTTACTCAAATTCTACTTGTTATATTTTTATTCTGCTGTTTAACTTATTTCTGAATTTTTATAAAAAAGAAGATAATTTTCAAAAAAAATATCAAGCATCTTAGGCATAATGTGGAACAGATATTTTCTATCAAGTATTGATGTATCGAATTTTAAGGTCTTATAGAATATGAGGGAAAAAATTTAAAAAATAGTACTATACACATAATATTACACAGAAATTTAGAAATCTAACCATATGCAGAATAGTCTTGTAACATTTTTTTCCTTGTGTCTTTTTTTTTTTTTTTAACTAAAGAACATTTATTTTCACTAAGACTTTTTCTTGAGGACATAACTAAACTTTGTCGTCATCCCCTATCCCATCTCAAAAAATTAGTACAGTGAATGTTATAAAGCAGATTGGAACAATCTGAAGGACTGGAACCAACACCAACAAGGAACAACTGCCTTCTGAATCATAAAAATGTTTTAAGTAAAAAAAAAAAGAAGAAAAAGAAAAAGAGCTCAATAGGGGTTTCGGATTGAGAAGATCCTCACACCTCACATTTCATCTAATGCATTCAATCCTGGATAGAGTGGAACAAAATGGAAAGAGGCTCACAGGACAGCGCTCTACTGCAGTGCACTGCACACACCTGCACTCCAAGCCTGCCCCCAGCCCCTATTGTTTCCAGCTCAATTATTTGCCAGCCTGTTGCGCCTGCCGATGAAGGAGCACGTAGATCTTCTCTTTGATCCAGTCTTTGTTATAGGGCTGGTATGTCTGGGTATCAGCTTGGTACACAAGGCAACTGAGGTCTGCCAGATCGTTGATAAAATCAAACAACTGACTGATATCATATGTGATAGAGGGGCTGTTGGGGTTCATTCTCTTCAGATGTTCTTCATACATTTTACAAACTCCTTTCATGCATTCATTAACAGATTCATAGTCAGCATAAGTTCTGCCTTCTGGCCTCTTGGTAGGCTGCACCAGCAAAATAGTGTGAGACATCTCGCCGAACCTTGGCGGCTGCAAACGGCGATTCCACAAGCCACACACAAGGTCAGGGGCAACGCCGCCAACAGCCAATCTCTTCCCTTGTGTCTTTTTTTTAATTTATTATCCCCCCCAAAAAAAAAACCACTTTTACTTGTGAGACAGTATGGTAATAATTGGTTTGTCATGACAGGAAGGTATTTAGCAGACCAGAATGGCAGGCATTCCAAGCGTGACCCTTCTATTACACATTGCTATCTTCAGTGCAGTTGCTTGGTTCACAGGTATCAATGTATATAAATAGTGGAACATCTTGAAGACAGGGCGTAAGGCCAGGCTGAGCAGAGATGGGCCTTACAGGGAAAACAAGGAAGCTCCCAAGGGGACAATCAGTTGTTCCTGATTCAGGAAAATTGTCACCAGGCCTTGCTAACCTGAAGCAAACATCTGTACTTTGCCTCTGTTGTTCCTTAATAAACCTGGCAGTTTGAGTATGCCTGAGCTTTATTTGGTGAAGACCCCCACCTTTTACAAAGGTACTCTCTGTCTCATAGTTTTCATTCATCTCTGTCAGAGTTTGTGGGCCTGAACCCAATTCAAGGTTTTTTTCTTAATAAACAGCCGAGTTTGCACCCCATATCTACCAGAGTTGCTTAGAACCCAGTAGGTGCGTGTGCTGATCGCCTGCTTGCAGAAGGACATGCCAAGGCTTTTGACCCCATTTCCTAGCAGCCCCTCATCTGAATGTGAGACTTGAGGGAGCAAGGAAGTGGCGCTGAACAGGTTACCACCACCCCGCCTGTACTGCTCTACTGTGAGCTTACACTCTAGCATCCTGGCAGCCAGGTGTGCATTTCACCACTGCCCCTGAGGGACAGAGGAGGCAGTCTTGGTGTTTGCCCACTTGTCATGATGAGCAGCAAGGTGTATACAGCTGTGCAAAAGGGGCAACCCTGGATTGTAACCATATTATGCTCATCTGACAGGCTTTCAGTATGTTTATCTGAGCATCACTGGGGTTAAAATCCACTCACGCTACTCTTCCATTGTGTAACATGTATCATCAAAAGAGAAAACCTAAGTGTGCATTCAGCCACTTGGCAGACAAGTGGCAAGGCAGCCACAGGTGAGACCGACCCATGCGAGGCTCATAGTTATATTGCTGTGCATTCAGGATTTGTTTCTTAAAGAAATTTTCTTTTGATTTTTCTGGTAGAAGTGACTCAGCTCAATACAGTGGCACACGATAAACCCAAGTTAGCAAGTTGTGGAGATGGAAAATGAATCATCAGATTACTCGTGCATGAAGAGTGAAGATGGTAGTGACTTTGATGGTGGCCACGTGAGCCAAAGCTCCTGTGACATTGAATGGAGCAAGAATCAACTGATTCAGACAAGGAGTGCGGACCTCTTTGATTCAGATGACCAAGAAAGTAGCAATGTGAGTACATACTAGACGAGTCAAAATGTGACAAAAGGACCATGCAACCAAATGGAATGATCCAGTGTTACAAGTAGGTCTGAAAACATAGTTAGGATCTTGGCAGGGGTGAAATCTGTTGGACAGAGAACCAGCATTGCTGTTCTGTGCTGGAAATTGTAACAGACAAAATGCAGTACTACAAGATATGAAATATAGATAAAATCACACTAGCAAACTAAAAACATTCCTAAGTCTCAAGTACTTAGCAGGGCTTTCTCATGGTCTTGTGGGAGTGCAAAAGACTGATGGAAAAGTGTTGATATGGACTGGAGGTTGCAGAATAAGGGTGGCTCTGAGGAGATTTGGTTCCCTTCAAAATTGCCTGAGGTTTGATGACAAAACCATGCAATAAAAAAGAAAAAGAGCTGATAACCTGTTTGTTGTTTGTTTACTGTTTGAGAGATTTGTGGGTGATTGCCAAGCCATATACATACCATCTTAGTACTTGGCTGTTGATCTGTTGATGAGCATCTCCCAGCATTTCCTGGTGGCTATAGTTTCAGGCAATGTATTCTCAAAAATCCCCTGCAAGATATGGCATAAACCCTGGCCAAATAGCTCAGTGGATTAAAGCATCTGCAAGCAGGCACAGGGGCTGGGGGTTTGATCCCCAGGCCTGCCATGCCAAGCCCTGCCCAGGGCATGCTGCAACTGGCAATTGAGACTGTGTGTGGTGACGGGTGCCTGTAATTGCAGCTCTTGGGAGGTGGATCACTAGGTGTCTGATCTAGTAGTGAGACCCTGAACACCATGTAGAGACCCTGAACACCTTTCTTAAAATACAAAGAAAAATCCGTAAAAGTTTATGCTCTTATAGATCTAAAGATTTATAATGCTTTCAATTTATAAATTCATACTGGAACTCAGCCCCAGGTTCTTATTTGTATAGTAATAAATCTAATGGTGTTATGGACAGCTTTGTTACTCCTATCTCCCAACCTAATCAGAATGTGACATTTGATAATAGATTTACCAGTTTCTGATTGATGTGACATTTGTTAACTGGGCACAGGTTGACCAGCATAGGAACTGTACAGAGAAACAAAGCAGAAATTCCCAATGAAATGTTGCAATTTCAAAAGAGAGAATTACATAGTACAATCTTTGGGTTTCAGAAAGATGTGACATTGGCCTTGTATATGGCAAAGAAAAATAAATTGCTACTGCTGGTATCAACATTGCAGCACGATGGAAACACTGACAAGGCAACTGGGACAGAATGGAAGCCTGAGTAACTTTCTGCAACAAAACCAAAGGTGGAGTGGATGTTGTTGATGAGATATGGAGCACCCATGATGTCACTTGAGACACAACACGCTGGCCAGTGCTTGTGTTTTACTCAAGCCTGAACCTGTGTGGCACAGTTTGACAGTTTACAAAGAAAATGACAAGGACAAAATATCACAGATAACTTTTCTTTAAGGATTGGGACTGAAATTTATAAGACATCACGTACAGCAGAGGGAAAACACAATGTTACTGCCCAGGGAACTATGCAAAAATACTGTAGAGCTTATTGGTAATCTGACAAATGAATGGGTAGGCACAGCATCACAGAGACCTGCTGTGGCAACAGGAAAATTATGTCAAAGCATAGCTCTGCAACAGGCTTTTTCTTGTGTTTATGTTGTAGCTCACATTAGGATTTATTTCTGATGTTATCTTTTAGTTTTTACAAGCCAATAATCAGCTTGTGAAAAGGCTGATGCCTGATTTAAGCACTCTTCCTGTGCTTGCTGTCTTATACTACTGCTATCGTGTTTTCCTGCTCACTGTACATTGTACAGTACAGTAGGAAGCTCCTGCCAAAACAGGAAGAGTGGTGACAAGAACACCTGCCACACAGGGAAGGACAGCTAGGCACTGCGCAGTCAGTGTAAGTGGGATGTGAGGGTGGCCTGTGCAGCTGTCATCTGTGTAGACTGTCCTGGGTGTGACAGCTGAAACAAAGATTACTCTTGTTGCAAACTTTTGTTTGTATTTGCATTGTAGTTCAGAGGGGAATTTATTTCAGATGTTTTCTTTTAGGTTTGCTAAGCAAGTAAGCAGTTGCCGTAAAAATAATTGATGCTTATTATAAAAATGCAATTTGTATTGAGAATTTAATAGTTTCATTTGATATTTTATGTTCTACAAAGTGCACACTGTATAACATAAAGAACCTCCTGACAAAACAGCATGAATAGCAAGATGTCAGATACATCCTACCAAGAGAGCAGGAAAGCAAAGCCTACCTGCGCCCAGTGTAAGCGATACGTGTGCACGGATGTCCTGGTCTCACAGATGAAGACTGCCTTATGTGTGAAAATTGAAGTAAAGATTATGTTCTGTAGAGTTCTATTGGTGTTTTCATTGTAATTCATATATAAATCTATTTCTGTTAGTATTTTGTAGACTTTCTTTTTTCTTTCTAAAAATGTATTTATCTCAGGAGTGAGGGTTTCAATCCCTGGGCCTGCCATGCCAGCTCTGCCCCTGGGGCCCACTGAGACAGCAATTGAGACTGGGTATGGTGGCGCATGCCTGTAATCCCAGCACTTGGGAAGCTGGAAATAGTAGGGAGACCCTGAACACCTTGTAGATCCTTCCCTAAAATTTAAAAAAAAAAAAAAAAAAAAGTATTCAGCACAGGGTCTACAGGGGCTCACTACACAGATAGGATTTGTAGTGATCTTTCCTGTTTTTAGCTTCCCAAACACTGGATTACAGGCCATGCCACCACAGCCAGTCTCAGTCACCATCTCAGTATTCCCTGGAGGCGGGGCTGGCCCCTGCATCGGCCTAAGCAGGTGCTTTAATCTGCTGAGGTGTCTGGCTATCCCTATTTTGTAGACTTTTTAAAGCAAAATAAATTTATGTTAAAAATTTTGGTGCTTTTTTATGAACACTGAATAAACATTAAAAATAATACTTTTTAAAGTACTCTTTCCTATTAAATACCATCATTCAATGTAATAAAACTCATTAAATTAAAATTAAATATTTCAATAGAGATATTCTAAATAATAAACATGGATATTATACACCCAAGACTTTTGAGCCTTTATGACAGAACTTATCTTGTGCCTAGTGTGGTGTGTGTCTAGATGTCCCCGCAAAGCCTCACACTGTCATCCGATGGCTTCTAAAGTTTGTGGTTGATCTGGGATTGTGGGTATGGGCACTACCCGCACCTTGGGGCAGGCAGCCTGCACTATATATACACTGTACATTGTACAGTACAGTGGGAAGCTCCTGCCAAAACAGGAAGAGTGGTGACAAGAACGGAAGAGTGGTGACAAGCACAAGGCGGGAGAGGGGCTGGCTCTCTGCTGCTGCTCCTCCCTTTTGCTCTTGCTGTTTTGCTCTTTTCCACTGCCATGAGCTGCTGCTCTCTGCCATGTGCCGCTCTGCCTTGGAGCCAGCTGAGCATGGACCGAAACCTCCACAGACTGAGCTACATAAACTTTTCCTTCCTTAATTCTGGGTGTTGGGTATTTTATCTCAGCAAGGAGAGAAAAGTAACTAGAACAGTGTCCCTCTCCATGAAGCCTGGAGTGGGAATGATGAGAAAGCAAACCCAGGACTGACTGCCAAATTCAATAGTGGAAGCAACTGAAAGGGATTGAGAGAGGAGAACTGAGTTCTGTTGGTTTTTAGACAACGGAGACAGGAAGCAGCCCAGAAGCCAGAGCCAGCAGGAGACTGGTGAGTGCCCTGAACCCCAGGCTTGCAGAGAGTCCCATTGGTGGTAATCGCTCTTGGCAGTCTACCTCCTAGTGTATGAGAAGCAGGAGATTGGCTGAGCCTCTTTCCTCTCCTGGGGGTAGGAGCTGATTCCTGTACACACAGGGCCGCTCACCTGCCCAACTCCCGGCTGACGCTGCAGTCCACAGGCCCTGGGAGCAGCCTGAGATGTGCAGTCAGTGTTGCTCTTCTTGGAACCACCTGTAGGGACAGTGCGGCCTGCTTTTCCCAGGAGGAGGCAGTCCTTCCTGAGCCCTCAGGCGCTGTGTCCAGACCCACTGCTGCTCACCCAGTGGCATCACTTGTGTCCAGGTCTGAGCCAGCGCCTCGGCAGTGTTTCCCCACTGCTCAGGCAGCAGCTGGTGTTTATTTCTCCACCTTTCCAAACCCCAAGAAGTCTGGGAAACGGTTACCATTTGGTACAGATTCAAAAGTTCCGATCTGGTATTTTTCAGCTTTTATCACAAGTCTGTGAGGAATAGGATTCCAGCACGTGACTGTGGGCTGGCTGTGTGTTTGCTGCCTTAGCAAGGCATAGATAGTTTCCACGGGAGGAGCTTTCCTGGGGAGGCTGGAAGTTGTGTGATCGAGATGGGTCTGTTCTGGAGTTAGCTATACAGAGCTGCTGCCACAGGCAGGGAGCCATTGCTTTTCCTCTTCCTTCTCTCCTATGATTGACACAAAGTGAATCCAAATGTTTACTTTAATGTAGCTGAATCATTCCTGGGCTCTTGCTCAGAATGCTCCAGGCAGGTGCGCATGCGTGGCCCAGGCATCTAACCACGTGCCTCCCTCATAAGTACAAAGGACCATTATGTGAGGTCACATGTAATAGATGTTTCCTGGATTAGCTGGATACTCATTTCTGGTGAAAGGGCCTGTCTCTGGCTCTGTGAAAGCAGCTCTGCTGTGTTCACTGCTCATGACCTTTCTGCCACCTTGGTGAAGTGAATAGAGGAACCAGCCCTTACCCCGGGGGATTCTGTGGGCGCTCCCGTTCTCTTTCCTGGCTCTTCCTTCGTCTCCAAGGATCCCTAGCATCTGTGTGGAATTTTAATCTCAGTGGCTGTGTTGGGGTTCTCACTGATTCTCACAGAGCAGCAGCCTTCACCGTGACCGCGGCCACACCAACGGAAGCCCCAGTCATACAGACAAAGCCGTGAGACGATGACAACTGTTACCATTTCCCAGAGCAAGTTAAACGTTCTTGTTGCTGTGCAGTGGAGCGTGTAATTGGACATGATATTCATATGTATTTTCTGTGGAAAAAGGTTCAATGAAAGCCATTCTATCAGGATCCTGGCTGACAGCTAGCTCAGAGGGCCTGGCTCACTGGTGCTTGGCCTCCAACTGGGTCACTAAGATGATTGTCGTCTGGGCAGTCTCCTGTCCTGGTGATTGAGCGCTTCTCCAGGTGCATGCTTTTGGGGTAAATATTAAATGGGCCCTCTAGTTGGATGTTCAGTGTCCCCCAGAGGCCCGAGTGGTAAAGGTTTTTGCCACCAGTATCTAGAAGGTGGTGGAAACTGTAAGAGCTGAGGCCTGGAGGGAGTTTTTGAAATGGACTGTGGGACTTCCCTCCTGCTTTCACGGTCTGTGTGTGTCCCGATCATGAGGCTATTGGTGTCGCTCTGCCATGCACTCTGCCTCCCTCTCGTCTTGCTTTGCTACCACCCCAAAGCAAGGTGCCAACAGCCTTCAAAACTGTGAGCCAAGCAAACGTTTCTTTTTTAGAAGCTGACTAGCTCCGAGGCACTAACTCAAAGTGTTTCAATATATGTCGCTATGGGAAGCTCTGCTAGCACCCCAGCTTCTCGTCTTACTGGTAATGAGGGTGTCAGCGCGCCCATCAGTTCAGAAATCCCAGCATCCTCTTCGACTTGACATTTTTTGCTCTTCTTTTCCAATGTCTCTTATTTTTGTCTTAGTAAACCTCAACCTCACTTTACTTTTCAGACAACAGAGTTTAATATTTTTACCAAAATGTAAGAAATACCAAGCAATTCTACTATTTAAGGGATTAGGTTTGGCCCATGTCAGATCAATAATTGGGGACATTTGTAACAAAGGTGTGTCACAAGGGCCTAGAGCAGAGTCCACCTCTGCCCCGTGCTCTCTGGAAGCTGTTGACCCAGCTGAAAGGTATGTAGGGTGTGTATTTCTCGACAGTGAATTTCCAGGAAAACTAAGGATGCAGAAAATCATGAATCGAGCAGAAGGATTTTTAAATGAATGGCTCCTCTCCTGATGGCACCTCTCACACTTGTGCCCCCTGCCCTGAAGCTGTGTTCCGGCTGGCTCTCACCCCGAAGGTTGAGAAGAAGCTGTGATCCATGCCATCACTGTTCCACACGGGGCTGGGGAGAGTTGTTCTTGCAGCAGCGCAGGGGCCTGGTTCTGTACTGAAAGTGCGATCTTACTTTTGTGGAGCTAAATTAGCCCTAGGGTAATGGCTGCTCTGGTCCTGGCCTATCAAGTTTAAAAGCAAACCGTGAAAGGATTATTGTTCTAAGTAACCTGTTTGTTAAGTCACTTTAGAAGAATGCAATTAAATTCAGTTCATAATATAAGTCACACTGTCTAGCATCCAATTTATAAAATCACAAACCATGCAAAGAAGAAAAAAGATCACCAAACAGGCGGAACATCATCAAAGAGAAATAAACCTAGAAGTGGCAAAATAGGAGTATATTAATAGAGAGGAAATGTGAATATTATGAAGAAATAAATCCAAGACATTAAGACACAAGTGCGATTTCTAGAGATAAAAGTGGTATTATTAGAAATGAAATACATGCTTGCTGGGCTAACAGCAAGTTACGCACTGAGGAGAAGAAATTAGGAAGCCTGAGAATGTAGCATGGTACTGCAAATAGGGTAAGGCCGGAGAGGTGACTCAGCGCACTGAGCGCCTGCTTAGACAAGCACAGGGGCCAGGGTTCGATCTCTGGCACCACAAGCCGCACTGGCTCCACCCCCAGGGGCGCTGAGGCTGCAATGCAGTCCAGGCGTAGAGGCGTACGCCTGTAATCCCAGCACTAGGGAGGCTGAAAACAGGAGGATCATTATGAGTCTGAGCTTTGAAGTGAGGCCCTAGACACACGCACACACACACACACACACACACACACACACACCAAAACACCCAAGAAAATGAGGTAAAGAGAGAAAAAAAGACTGAAAAGCAAGGCTCGAGAAATGGTGGGACAATACTCTATAGTTTCTACATATGTGTAACAAGAAAGAGACGGGAGGGACCAAGCCTTGGAGAAATAATGTTGATAGATTTTTATACTTGATGAAAATCACAAAATCACAGATTCAAGAAACTCAGTGAACCCCAAAGAGAAGAAATAACGTGGAACTTACACACTACCACAGAAGAAAGTGAAATCAAAGGACAAAGCGAAGAAGCCTCCCCGCTCCACTGAATAAAGGACGAGGGTTGGGAGGACATGAGCATCCTGCTTCCTTCCCAGCTGGTGGGGCGCTTCTGGCCCTGCGGAGCTGAATGTCCCTTTCCCAGAACGCAGTGAGGCATCATCCGGCCAATCCCCCACATCCTGTTGCTTGTGTGCCGAGAGGTGCGGTGCTCTTTACCGTACAGCGTACGGTATGACTAGAGATAAAAGTGGTATTATTAGAAATGAAATACATGCTTGTATTTCAGCCACTCCAGTCATCCAGGCCCTATCTGCCCTCCTTTCCAGGAATTCATTTTTTTGTCCTTTCTTCCTACTTCCTCAAGTCTGTTTGGACCTGTTATTTTTCCTGAGCTGGAATTCTGATCAGCTCAAATGAACTTCGTTTCAATTTGTGCCTCAGTTTCCCTGGTCTTACTCCTACTAAAGAAATTTAATTTTAGGTAAAAACGTGACAGAGAACAGAAAAATTCCATAGCCAGGTGACTTCATTGATGAAATATACTGGAATTAAAAAACAAACAATTTCTCCAGATAAAAGAAGAGGAAGAAGTAATTCTTAATGCATGTTTCTTAAGGCAAAATTACATGACATCAAATTCACAAGAAGAAAAAAGGAAACTGTGGACCAGTTTTTCATGCACTAGATGTAAAAGTCTGACAAAATTTGAGCAAAGTGAATCTAACAATTTTTAAAAAGGATAATACAGCTTGCCCAAGCAGGGTTCATTACTGGAATTCAAAATAGATTTAACATTTAAAAATCAATGTAACACCAAATTTAGACTAAAAAAATCATATGATCATTTCAGTATATTTAAAGAAATGACAGAACTCAGTATCTACGCACCATGAAAACTGCCAACAAGTATAAAAGACAACTTTCTCAATTAGATGAAGGGCAGCTGCTAAAAATCTACAGCTGACATTATACTAAATGGTTGAAGATTGAATGTTTTTCTCTTAATATTAGGAGTGAGTTAGTGATGTCTGTTCCATTCAACATCGAAAAATAAATCTAAGCAGTACTAGGAAGAAGGTAGCAAGAAAAAGCATGAGCATCGGCAATCAGAAGATAAAGCTTCACTTGGCCCTGGGTGACCTCATCGTCAATGTAGAATATCTTAGAAATGTAAAAATAAGCCTAGAACTAATAAAATGAAACGCCAACTTGATCTACAAAAATTAAATGCATTTCTTTTTTCTAGTAACCAATACCAACTTTATTTTTATTTTGTATTTTAGGAAAGGGTCTATAGGATGTTCAGGGTCTCACTACTAGATCAGACTTGGTAATGATCTGCCTGTTTACAGCTTCCCAAGAGCTGGGATTACGGGTGTGCGCCATCATGCCAAGTCTCAATGGCCTCAATGCGCCCTGAGGGCCGGCCTGGGGACTGAACCTTAGATCCCTGCATCTGCGTGCAGGTACTTTAATCTGCTGAGCTATTTGGTTGGCCCACCAGTACCAACAGTTTACCAAGTTCTCTTAACAAAGGAAGGTGAGGGAATGCTTCTGGATTCATTACTTTCTGCAGCCAAAGTTATTATAACAACACAGCGTCTCCCAAAAGACAAGGAAACTACAGGACCAGTATTTTTAGAGATTTTTATATTTATGTACATGCAAAATATCCCATAAGTAGAAATTAAAATTTAAGGTAGCGTAAAAATGCAACTTAATACCTGGGGGGCCTGAGGAAGACTGTCAGGAGTTCAAGCCCAATTTGGGC
This sequence comes from Ctenomys sociabilis, assembly GCA_004027165.1. Taxonomy (NCBI): domain Eukaryota; kingdom Metazoa; phylum Chordata; class Mammalia; order Rodentia; family Ctenomyidae; genus Ctenomys; species Ctenomys sociabilis. The sequence continues at coordinate 27,688 of PVKA01029571.1, forward strand.
AACTTGATGAGATTTTAGCTCAAAAAGATTTTTTTTTAAAATAAGGTTGGGAAAAGCTACACTGGAGGAAATACAGCCTCTTTAATAAACATCACTGGGAAAACTGGCTAACCACACGCAGAAGATTGTAGCTAGACCCATATCTCGACATGTACAAAACTAAAATCTGAGGGGTTCACAGATCTAAATATTAAAACAAATACTCTAACCTGCTAGGCAACAAAATAGGTAAAACTCCTGGAGTCACAGGCACATAGGGACTATCTGAACAATGCCTTAATCATCCAAAAAGCCGGGCATGGTGGTGCATGCCTGTAATCCCAGGAGGCTGAGGCAGGAGGATTGTGAGTTCGAAACCAGCCTGAGCTACAAAGTGAGCTTAAGGCCAGCCTGAACTGCATAGTGAGACCCTGTGGCAAAAAAAAAAAAAAAAAA
>PVKA01029572.1:0-28139 GCA_004027165.1 Ctenomys sociabilis
CACTACTTATTATCATTTTCACACTTCAGACAAGACGGTGAAGAAGCGCATTCCCGTGGCACTTTATTCTATGCTCTTCACCCAGAAAGAGACAGAGGGGAACCCATTCCTCTTACACCTGGGTTGTGTGAGCAAATGGGATATGCTGTACATAGGTCACTTGCTACCCTGGGTCTCACCAGCTAATGCCTTCACTCACACCTATGTATGACCTCTTTTTCTTCCTATTTACTCCCAGGACAATGAGAATGAGAAAGGAACATACATTCAAGCCCACCAAATGCCCTGTACTAATGGAAGCTTCTCACCGCACACCTCAACGATCCCCAACTTCAAATTGTTCATTCTTGCATGAACCAAGCAATATGGACATCCAGGCTTTAGCTTGCTGTTTCAGGACCTGTGATCCTGAGTTGAAAATGGACAGGAGACCTAGAGGTTGCCCCACCTGACAAATTGCCTCCTTTCTAGAGTCCTTGTCTGAGCACACTCAGTGGTGGCAAGAGATCTTACCCTATCAGGAAACTGTCCTTAAATTAAAACATGATTTTAATGAATCCAAATCCAAAGGCTCCAGCTGGGGAGATAGCTTAGTAAAATAAGCACTTGACTGGCAAATGTAAGGTCCTGAGTTCAATCCCCAGTACTGCAAAAAAAAAAAAAAAAAAAAAAAAAAAAAAAAAAAAAAAAAAAAAAAAAAAAAAAAAAAAAAAAAAAAAAAAAAAAAAAAAAAAAAAAAAAAAAAAAGCCAAAGGCTCTTTCAGTGGAAACAATTTATTTTAATCATCAACTAGATTGTATATAGGGATGTAGAAAAATTTAATTGATAAAATATTTATTTTGCTTCTGTGTACAAATGTTATGAAATGAGAGTGAACTCACATTTCAATGCACTAGAATAAATTTTTTTTCAATGAATTGCTGATGCCAAGAAAGAATTGTTAATAAATTATGTGCTGAATTTTTCTCCATGCAAGAACAGATAGTGGGGTGCTAAAACTATTTTAAAGAAGCATTATATGTTGACTATTCAGAAGATGGGGGATACACTGACATAAGGCAGAGAAAAATGAAGTGAAACAGAAAAAAATGATGCATGAATAAGTACCACTTGTCTAAAATGAATCTATTCTTAGGTAAGTAATTGTCATGTATCACAAACATTTGAGGACCAAAGAAAACAAAAATCAAAATACTCTATTATGGCTGGACCTGAAAACACCTGCAGGCTCCATCCCTCCACTTTTAATTGATCTTCTGGAGCAAGTTTTGGCGAGTCTCGCTGGCCACTCCTCTGAGACTTCAACCTTAGATGGACCAGAAGATACTATTAACACACCACATTGTAAACTTCATAATGTAGCCAAAGAAATGATCATTTGGCTGTGTTAGCCATTCTACTGCTCTGTCTCTTCATTTGGGAAGAGAAACTTTGATCTGCATGTCATACTCCCACGCACACCTTTTGGATATCAATATCTTTTGTGGCATAATTCAGCTGGAATTTTTATTCATTGCTATAGAATAAATTGCATCTGCATTGAACATATAGGTTTTCATACTAATCATTGTCTTCAAATAATTTTTTAAGACGACAAGTATTTGCAAACAAGACACTCAATTGGAAAATACACTTTTTGGCAATGAAATGCAAATTTTTAAGGAATGTCTAAAGCCAGTTTGCTAGAATTTCATTGAAGCAAACACAAAAAGGCCCTTTAGAAGACAATGATTCAATCATGGCATGCATTTTAAAATTCAAATTGTTATATGATTATGACAGGTTCACTAGGGGGATGTGAAAAGACAAATCCAATTAGCCTATGCAAAAAATGGAAATCTGAGTGTTTCAGTCACAATGCGTTTTAAGAGAAGCCTCCAATTACTGATAAGTGTAGGCCAAAGAGGTAGAAAATGTGCTTCAGATACTTACAGCTGACAAGCCAGATGCCTTGCTGAGAGAAAGCCACTAGGCGTGGGCACCGGGCCTTCCCAGGAAACCAGGGAGCAGAAGCATGAGCATCTGTTGGAAACGTAGAGCAAAGGCAGAATCTTAGCAATGAGTATCCTCAACTGTTCGCAACTGTTTCAGGAGTGGGGTATGGAATGCTGAGGATGAAGAAATCTAGATAATGTTTTGCCAGAGCCGGAATTCAAAGGGAAACCATGGGGACCACCTCTTCTGGCTCCCAATATACACCAAGAGTCACAGCCTGCCCATAAAGCACAGGAGGCCTCAATGCCTCCCTAATGTGTTCAATACCACATGTCATTGAGAAGGCATCATTTTGTCCCAAAGTCTAGGTAGTCACTTTCTAAGAGGACCAGAGTCATACAGGTCAGCCTACAAAATGAGAAAGGCCTTCACTGTGTACTCAGGGACAGTGTGACTAATACCCTGCAGATATAAGCTTTCCTCAGAAGGAAGACTCCAGAGAATGGGCATTACCAGGACACCTGCCAGAGGAGCTTCTCATCTTTAGAGGTCCAAGAGGCTGTGAACATCACATGCTTCATCCACTGGTTATTAAAGAATCCCATGAGATGAATTTTTTCCTGCCACTGTACATATTGTGTTCAGCACAATTGATCAGCTGAGGGACTGGGAAGCCCTTTGAGTAAGCTCCTACTCATTCTTTGCACAGGATCAGTCTGTGGAATCCTTGGTCCATATAACTCTGCATAGCGGGAAGCACTGTCTTCAGCTCCCTGGTGTCTAAAAATACAAGTTTCATAGCAGCCCCTGTGGCATGTTTTCCCATAACCAGAAATATCCCAGCCATGGGTTGATGCCAGTTTGCACTTTCTGTGTGTATTTACGCCAGATGTTTGACCCATTCCATTCAGAGAAAAGAGGCATGTCGGGACCCGTTGAAGAATACTCTAGCAATAATTAGCACATCTTTGTACATCTCTGCACCTGACCATGGTTCAGTATAAAACTGAAGACAGAGCATCACCCATCCAAGAGCAATTGGTCCACAGAAAGTGTAGGTTTTTTCAAAAGACAGTACAGGCCCACTGCATCCTAACTGTCTTGCTTACCTTCCTCTCCACGCACAGACAAAATTCCTGAAAGGCAAATTAAGGAGGGCAAGGTTTATTTAGCTCACAGTCTGTACATGTTTCAGTGATGAAGCAGCTGGTTCCAAAGCAGCATGGCCTGGCACAGGAGTACATGGCCACATGACAACAAAACACGAAGAGCAAAGGGAGGACAAGCCACTTTCCTTCCTCATTCTCTAAGCAGACAACTCACACATGGGGGCAGTGTAGCACTCAGGGGCCCTGGCTCTGTGTGAATCACTTGGTTAAACTTGTACACCTGTTAACGTGACACAATGGACAACATCCTAGAGCAGTTAGGGTAGGTTGATTTCACCTCATCATTGGGACCTGCTGCGGTACTTAGTTCAGCTTCTAGACTCCTCTAGTGGACACAATGTATCAATCACAGCACTCACCAGCACCGGCGTCCCATAGTCTCCTGGGAAATGGACCATGAACCTGCTTCCACAGGACACTGCTGTGCTTCCCTCAAGGTCTCACTTTGCACTTCACTGACCAGACACATTGAGCACAGTGACAGACCAGAGGAACTTGGGAAGAAGCAACAGACAATGTCTTGTACATGTGTTGCCTATCCTCAGTTTCCCTCCACATCCCCTGATTTTAGCCTCCTGCATTGGCTCTACACAGTGAGGGCACTGTTGCCAGAGCTCTTTGATATCCATGTTGTCACTCACAAGGGGCCATGATTCAATGTGTGACTATACCTGCCCCGATTACAGCTTCTCTACCCTCTTCTGCATGTCTGTCCTCTTGGATTCTTCTCTGGAAGAGCCTGGCACAATGTCTTGAAAACCAAGCAGAGAATGCATTTAGTTCAGTATGGGTTCTCCTGTGTGATTATGAACATGTCACCAGCAATTCTGCTGTCTCAGAGAGTCAGGCCTAAAACTACTGTGACCTGGTCCAGGGGTCTTGATACTTCTATGGAAGTGATTTTTAGAGTTTCCCTTTCTGTGCAGGATCACCAAACCTTCAGATACCATGAGAATAAAACCTGAAAACTCAGTTCATGGAAAAAGAAGCCATGTGAAGGAGTAGGGAACATCTCACTCAATGTTCAGTACTACAGAAGACATCAGTCATGATTTCATTGCCTAGATCGGAAACACGGGCTTCTCAGGGTATGGAAAGCGTACTCTGGGTATCCCACGCCACAGTTTTCACAGGGAGGGAAGTAACCGGGATCTGTGCCTTCTGAGGATCTCAGGTGACCTGACCCACTCTCAGCATCACCTAGAGTGAACTAGATGATCATGAATGCCAGCTCCTCAGTGGAACTTGTGTCAGAACAGCAGCTGAGGAACAGAAGGTGTCCACTGAGACAAACCATAAATGTGTTTGAGAATAGCTTAGAAAATAGCTCCCATTTGGATTTGGTAGTCCTCCATGTGCTTTCACACTATCACGTGACCCCTAGTGAATTGCAGTGAAGTAAGCAGCACCCAGAGGCAAATGGCATTCTATAGGCCAGCGGACAGCAGAAACCCCTTCAGCATAAGGGGAAGAAATCCTTCAGAACTTGCATGTGTCCAAAGATGTTGATGGGAGATGCACATGCCGGGTTCAGCCTTGGGGCCCTGGTATTGCCCAGGTCAGTCTACTGATTTGGGCAGGACAAAATGGCTCAGAAGATGCACAGCCGTGGGTCCTGAGCTGCCTCTGCCTTTGGAGGAAGTTTAGAGATGTGGCTTGAATGGCAGGGTCCTGGTCCCCACTCAAGAATCTTCCCGGGTTTTGGAAAAGAAAATGCCCATGGAAGAGGCAATGAAGAATCTTGACAAGTGATTGCCCAGAGATAGGGCTTCAAAGTCGGAGACTGAGTTTGACGAACCACCAGAAGGCTCCGCACCAAGATGTGGATTCAGGAAGTGAATCTCCTCTGCCTCCAGGAACTCCTGTGCACTGGGATCTTCACACATTGATCACACACAAGTCTCAGTATACTAGCATCGAAAGTTTGATCTGCTTATAACCATGAATAAAGAGCAGTAAATGAAGAAGGGCAGAAGAGCCATGAGACTTGTAGACTCATATGGTAGGCAGAGTAAAACACGATATCAGGCTCCAGCCCTTTCTGTATGACAGTGTACTGGCCCTAGTGCCCTAAAAAGAAAACAACTGAAGGGACATTTCCTCTGCTCATACTGTAGAGCTGGTCTTTGGCCTCACAGCACTTGTAGAATGAACACCCCATCTCAAGCACACACACACACACACACACACACACACACACACCTTTCTCCACAGTGACTTTGTTCATACCTACCATTCTTCGTCCTTAGTTGATAGAGGTGGTTACAACAATTTGCTGTACCTTCATGCTTTTTATTTATAGCTATAAACAAAAACAGGGCAGGAAATCATTATCATACCATAACCTATGTAATGTTAGTGCTGACACAAGGTCATGAGCTGTGAAGGATTCTGACCCACAGGCTGGAAAAAACACAAATGTGGACCAGAGAAAATCCCAATCCCTTGAGAGCAGAGCATGTCAGAGGTGGTCCTCAAGGATTAGTAGTGGTCATCACAGACCTTGGATGCGACAGTAACATGAGCAGCTGGGGTAGACACTGCTGTATGCACTGTCCCTGATTCACCTCTGCCACATGATATGGTGCACAGCATTAGGGGAAGCCTCTGTGCCAGGAGGTCAGGAGCGAAAGACAGCAGACAACAGAGATGGTGATGCTCCCACTACAATAGCATGGACCCCCGGGTCTCAGACTGAATTGAAGCCAACTGCCTCAGTTTCTGTTTCAGCTACTTTTCTCTCATTGCTGTAATAAATGCCTGACACTCAAAATGAAGGAGGGAAAGATTTATATAGCTCACAGCTACTGGAGATTTTCATAGATTAAAACACCTTAAACAGGAAGACCTCAGCTCCTTCCTTGCTTAGGAGAGACGGTCAGTGCCTCTGTCCTCTCTAAACATCTCCTCTCTGCCTGAGGTGGCCTCAATTGCAGACACTGGCACCTGACACTACAGGGTCTGAAAAGGAGGCAGGAGCACTGTCATTACCAGGATGCCTCACTCCACACCTGAGAGAGACTGCAGGCCCAGGGAAAGCTGGTGCTGCCAGTTTGAAGGTTGGTGCCTCTATGGCCCCACTGCTTGACCCCTGCCATGTTCCTCGGGCCCTACTCTCCATCCTCCTAGGGATCCTGCATCTGTGTATGCCCCAGAACTTAAACGAGGCCCTGGGGCAGTAAGTATGAACAAAGCATACCACCAGCTAAGTTGCGGAGTCATAACTCAAGACTGACAGTTCATGGAAGATTTAGTTCACCCTCGTCTCTCTCCAAGGCAGCCTGGCACACGGCAGAGGGCAGCAGCACATGGTGGCAGAAGGCAGCAAAATGGCAAAAGCAAAAGGGAAGAGTAGCAGCAACAAAGGCAACAGACATCAAGTCTGTCTGCCTTAAGTCACATTCGGGTCGCCAGTGCCATGCCGGGTGCAGCACTGAAACTCCCAATCCCAACAGTACTCAGAACCATAATTCCCACAGTACTCAGGCCCATAATCTCAGCCTTGGTTTATAAATTAATCAGAACTGTAGAACTGCACCTCATTCACTGAATGGGGACTTTGGGTAGACAATACAAAGAAACAGTAAAATAGAATTAAACATTTAGGAGATCCAATTTTGCCTAGAGGGTTAAATTAGTGATTTCTACAGTGGCCTGAAAATACAAGTGCCTCACAAGAAAGCCCAATTATGATATGTTCAAGAAAATACAGGCATCTAAAAAGTATATAATGTACATAGCCTCCCTAAGTTAAATAACTAAAAATGACTTTAACATCATAAAGAGAAAAATTTCCTATGCTCACTTTTTAAATAAAGAAAGAATAGGATTTAGTGTGACTTAATGTATCAAATATCTGTGAAGCAAATGCCCACTTTCATCCTTTGTAAAGTATACATCACAAACAAAGTTTTACGGGAAACACACAGAAGGCATCAGGCTGACACTTGTGTGACATAAAGATGACTCCTGATACAAGCTACATCAAGTAGAAACCCATGTCATGTCACTGCTACTGGGGACCAGGTAAGGTGGTGCTTGAACAGCTCTGAGCCTGCCAGTGTGCCGTGTTGTTCAGTTCCAGGGTCAAATCATGTTGCTTTTTAAAAAATACAATATGAGAAAAATGAATCTTAATTATCCTTGGATTTCATCCAGACCATGTTGGATTATGTGCTTCAGGCTGAACTCAAATAACCTCAAGTTCACCAAGTAGCCCAGCTTGACATCAAAGTTTTGGTGATCTTCTTCCCTTACCCTCCACAGAGTTGGGATCAGAGGCGTGCACAAACAGGCTCAATGCATATTTGAATTGCAGTGAGCAAATGACATCATGTGCAAATGAACTTTGTTATAGAAATGAGCAACACTGAGAGGCAGCTGGGAAGAGACAATCACCTATCACAAATTCACACCCTTCTTCACTGTGCTGATCTCCTGTTGCTCAGTTTTCCTATGACTCTAGTGACCAAAGACACTTTTCCTGTTTAGGCATAAGAGACCTCTAGCCAGGCACACGCACCTCAGAAATCATGTGAAGAAAGTAGCTTAGAGTTTTCTTGGGGCCCTATGATCCAACAGTGTAACACATTGCCTTGGTTCTGGAACACCACTGTTCAGGAGAGTCCATATTCCAATGCAATAAGAAAAACACATGGCTTTTTGATTCCAACAGTTTGCAGATGCAAAATTTCCATAATTTGCTCAAGGACAACTCTTCCTTAGGAGATGGTAGGGTTTTATTTTTGAAAATAAAATTAAAAATGTCACTCTTGATTTTCCCAAAACCAGTCATATGCCCTTCCTAAAATGAATAGGAATAAAATATGGGAGAACTACCAGTAAGTAAACTCTACCTCAATAAACATTTTAACAAACACAGCTGAAAAACAACAGAGTGGAACAACAGTGAAAAGAAATTTGTCTACAGCAAGTTTGGAAGCTACCTCATAACAATGACAAGTCTCAGAAAATCAGCTTTGTATTCCACTAGACTGGAAGATGCACACCAACAGAGGACAAAGAAGTTGGTGAGAAATAACGCATTCTAAGGGCACAGAAAGTACAACAAAGTAAAAAATTGTACAAGTTTCCACATTCCTTCAGTAAGGAATGAGGACTCCCAAAAGAAATGGACAGAATCTCTTAGAACCAAACTTGAAGAATGAGGAGAGATGAGAAAAGAGCTGATTTCACAGTGACAGAAGCCACAGTTTCCCTTTTCTTATCCAGAAATAGTACCTAGAAATAGAACCTAAGCAGAAAATGTTTTCAAAGGACAAAGACAAAGGAAACTGGATGAAAATTCAGTGAGCTCACATGCAAAGAATAGCATGCATGTGTGTGTGTGTATATATATATATATATTGCCTTCCCCAGTGGCTCTGATTCCTACCCAGCAGACCACCAATGAAAACTAGAATGTGAAGAAATTCTGGTTCTGCAAAAGGATCTGCCCCATAGATGAATTAAGTATAGGACTTCACATGCATTCAGGAGAAAAGAAGACTGTGGCATATTCCACAACACAAATCTGGGGCACGAAAAGCTGCATCCTTCAGAGGCAATGGCAGGGCCTTCACGAGCTCTTCCTTACACCCTTTGAAAACATGTCTTTACCTCTGAGAGCTGCTCTGCATACACACAGTTCATTTTCTTTTTTTTTTTTTCATTCTAAGAGTTTTTATTTTATTAATTTTATTGAGAAAAAATCTCAGTGAGGCAGCTTCAAAACAGGTTGGTAGGAGAGTTTCAACAATTAATACCTTGCATATTGTTGTCTTTGTAGTAGTCATTCATAGAACAGAATGCAGACATGATATCCTGTCCAAACACTATTAGTACAAATCTTTCTTCTTATTGAATTAAGAGAAAGTAACTATATATTTATCCTAACTGTTTTGTATATACAGATGCAAAATTGTCCTGCATTTATATATCCTTTTTTGTTTAGTTTTGTTAGAGATGGGTATTCCAATGCCTTCCAAGTATTGTAGGTGCATGAATTCAGTAAAATATTCCAATGTAGTCTAGTAGTCCACAATAGTACTGGATTATACATAGGAATGACAATGCCCAAATCTGAAGACTTGCGCCTTCCATAGCTTCTCTTTTCATATCTTGCTTCTACTCTCAAAGACTTTTGTCAGTGTGCTTGTATCTAGGGCTTTGATCACTTTTTTTCATATGAATCTTGTTACATTTTATTTGTTAAAAAGTAACAGGTTCAAAGAATCATGATGTGTGTGCATAAACACTACAGTTAGGATAAATATGCTGTGCTTCTGCATAATTGTATGAGAAGCAAGATTTGCACTAATAGTGGTCGGACAAGATATTATGTTGGCTTCCAGTACTATGAACAGACACTGGGGAGATAACAAGGTAGAGGGTGTAAATTGCTAAATCTGTGACATAAATCAGCTGTAGAGAATTAAGATAAGTGTATAGCTGCATTCTCTTCATTCACTGATTAGAGACATCTGCTACAATAATGCCTGTAAGTATAATATCATGTATGCACCCTGCACGACACTGAAACACTACGAAAACATCTTGCAATGTATTGATTCGTTGAATCTGTCCTGTTAATTTGTCTTTAAACTGTCTCACTACTATTTGTTCTTCAATAAAAATAATAATAAAAAAATAAAAAAAAGAAATTATCTTAACAAGTGTTAAGAAAACTCAACTCAATCTGTCTGAAAGAAAAAATAAAGAGAGGCCTGTTTTGCATAACCAAGAAGTTCAGAATAGAGGCTGGCTTTGGGAGTGGCTTGACTGGGGCCTCTGCTACTGTCACCAAGACCATTTTCCTCCATCTGGAGGCTTAGCCTGTGGTTTTTCCTTATGTTTTCAGATCTGAATCATGCTAACCTAATCAGAAGGCAGCTTTGACAGGATCCAACTACAGAAAAAAAAAGGAACAGGTTCAGAAAAGAGCTAAATGTAACTTTTCCAAAAACATCAAAAGGTACAGCATAAAGCACTGCCTCATTAAATATGAATTTTCACTTTGTGATGCACTGCATCAATGTTCTGCATGCAACTTTTTTTAAATTTATTTTTTATTTTATTGAAGTACAAATATTAAACAGACAGTTTTAAGACACCTAAATGGCTATGGTCGACAACTTCTTTGAATAACTCACTATTGTTGTGGAACGCTGGACTGTGTTGGACTGTGTTGTCGAGTTCAAGCACCTAAGGTAGTTGAATGACAATGGAGTGCCCACCTTTGACAGGTGTAGACAAAGGAAGGGGTATAGAAAGAAAAATCATGATGTGTGTGTATACACAGCACAGTTGGGATAGATAACGCTGTGCTTCTACATAATCCTATGAGAGGCAAGATCTGCACTAATGGTGGTTTGACAGGATATTATGTCGGCTTCTAGTACTACGGTCATCAACTAGGAAAATAATTATTGAATTTTTGATATAATTCATGTATAAAAAATAAGATAAGTAAGCAGCTACACTCTTAATTTACTGATGAGACATCTGCTAAAATAATATCTGTAAATATAATATCATGTATGCACCTTGTATGATACCAAAACATTATGAAAACAGCTTGCAATGTATTAATTTATTGAATCTGTCTTGTTAAGGTGTCTTGAAACACAGTTCATTTTCACAGCGAGGATCAAAAAGATGTAACTTTACCAATTCACCAAAGAACCTTCCCAAACACAGCTCAACAAACCTGCTAGCAAGATAGGAGTATCCCACAGGAAAAGAGTAAGTTCAAAACTGACATTCAACAGGAAACTACCAGTCAAATAACTCAGCAAAACAGGCAGTACCTCATGAGATGAGAAATCAGTGAAGCAATGCCATCCACATTGGAATGGAGGGGAAAGTCTGGCCTGTATGTGCACATGATCTCTTAGGAAGAAAATCTGAAAAACCAATACAGCTTATATAGTGTGAGCTCAGTATGTTCGCAGGACATGTTTGTAATGTATTGTATGAAGATACTTATGGCCACAGGAAAATTAAGATTACAGTGCCTAATAATCCATTAAATCTGATATCTCCTTAAGACCAGTGAGATTGTTCAGTGGAGTAAGTGCATGCTTAGGCAAGCACAGGGACTGGGTTTGAACTAGGCATCACATGCTGAGCCTGCCGATCTCTCAGGCATGCAAAGTAGGCCCTGAGGCTGATCATGGTTACCCATGACTGTAATCCCAGTACTGGAGTAGATGAAAAGAACAAGATCACGAAGCAGCCCAGCTTCTTAGTGTGACCAATACCAAATACATTAAAAAAAAGAGATGACACCTTTTGAAAGCAATTACTTGTACAACATTTCGATTCATTCTGTGTGTGATAATTTTACAAAATTTTCTGAGAACTAAAAGTAGAGAGAGGGCATCTTCACAGCTTCATAACCATAGCAGGTCTGTTCTAAGACCTTGTGTTCAAAATGCTGATAGCAGAAACCTGATTTCTGTGAGCTCCTTCCTCTACCAGCCAGGTACCTGGTCATGAAATTTGACTTAGATGCATATATAAACACCTTCCAGGAATGTAATCATTATGTAAATGAATGTATTTCTGTGACCTACAATTCCTATTAATGGAACAAGCATTTTTGAAAAAAGTGACATGAAGGAATATCTATGAATTCTCACCTAAGGAGGTGGGAGATTTGAGCTATTGAAATATTCAGTGATTAGAATGTAGTGGAGCTTACTGCTTCCACTGAAAAACATGTTTCAGCATATTTTCTCAAAGAGGTCAAGTTCATGCAAGTGAAAAATACAGAGAAAATTCTAATTCTAGACTAGCAAATAAAACCACCATTTATGCAATTGGTATTCCCAATATATGTGATTTCAATTCACACAGTGCCCATGTGTGACAAAATGCTGAGGGTAGTCAGTGCTGAAAAGCAAGATTTAATTGCTTTTCACATTCTCCCGTTTCCTAAATTATCTTCAATTACCTGACCTCTTTCACTGGATTGAGTCTCACTCATCTCTCAAGGAACATTGTAAAGAAATGTCAAAGATCAAATGATTAAAATAATCTCAGAGTCTGGGGACATAGCTCAGTTGTATAACTGCTTCCCAGGGTAAGCGCAAGGGAGTGATTTCAATCCCCAGTTCTGCAAAAAAAAAAAAAAAAAGTTTTCGGTCCAGGTGATATCTCAGTGGAATACGTGCTTCCCTGGCAAGCACAAGGGCCTGAATTTAATCCCCAGTTCTGCCAAAAAAATCACAAACAGGTTGATTATACCTTCATTTGATTTTCAGCAAGAAAATCCACCACTAATGCACGAGAATGTTTTCTAGAACAAAACAGCACCTTCCAATTACAGTGACAGGGCACCTCAGGAATCAGGGCCCTGCCAGGCCTGGAACATGAAGAAATCTGAATCCTCTTTTTCAGGTGAGTCTCCTCCAGGAATTACTGCTGTTAAGTCTTCAAAGAGCAAAGTATCGAGGACATCTCCTTCAGCACAGAGCTGGCAGAAAGCTGCAGAAGGTGGATGTCTCCCGCAGTCAGCCGGCTAAAGAGAACAGAAAATAAACCACAACAGCACTCAGATCTTTCCCTCTCTGCCCAATCATTTTGCCCATAGATTTCAGACCCCTGTCCCACCCTTCATGCCACACCCTCTCCTTAGAGCAAAGCTTGGAGGTGGGCACCAGCACCACTAGTTGCTCTCTCTTTCACAGTATGGAAAACACGGGCCGCCCTCCCACACACCCCAGCCCTGTCCGGAACTTACATTTGCAGAACACTGCCTCTCAGTCTGATCTCCCTGTGAACTTCAGGTGACAGGGACTGGGTTATTAGGCACAGGAGTACTTAAACGATCTCTGCATCCAGGTTTCGGTGGAAAGGCATGTTAAACTGGCTGGTGGGACTTACCTGGTCAAGGTAACTACATGACCCAGGCTGCCTTGCTACGAACCCGTTGCCCCATCAGGTCACCCACGACACATCACAGGGTCCCCAGGGCCTCCCGGCTCCACCTCCTGCTCCTTCCCACTGTCCTTGGTTCCTACTCCTGCTGTCCCCATTGGTTACTGCCTCTTTTCCTCCTCTTCCCCCCTCTGCCTCCGCTCAAGTTCCTCTCCAGCCTTTTGTCAGAAAGGATACAACTCCTTGAAATCATGCTCAGAGTCCCTGTCAAAGGCCGAGGTGAGGTCACCCGGTGGTGGACCCTGCCTTGGTCCCTGTTCCTGAGGACCTCTGCGGGCCACGGCACCTTCTCCTCCAGGACCTACGCCTCATCCTACTACAACAGATTCAGGGCCTCCAGGCACAGCCGTATCATCTGCCCCTACATAGGCCATGGCCCTGTCCTCAACAGGGGCCTGCATGAATCACAAAGTATTCTACTCGAAGTCCTCCAGACCACTTCCGCAGACACACCGACCGTTAAACCGAGATGGAGAATACTGAGTGCCTCAGCGGTTTTACCCACAATGCCAAGGGCGAATCATGCTGCGCATGCGCAAATGTCCTTCTGTACTTGCTACCAAGGAATAGCGAATTGATGCTGACACGCAATGCTGAAATGCGACACTGATACACTACATATGGGGCACTCAGAGCCCACAGCCTCAGAGCGTCCTGCATTTGGTTAGGAGGCTCTGGCCCTTGGCACTGAGAGCACCCGGGGGCTCCACACAGCACAGGCAGAGAGCCGCCTTAGGGCGCCTCTGAAATATGTTATGTTTGGCATTTGAGTGCCAGGCTGTATGTGCCAGGGTCTCCAGAACTAGAGAGTCCTTCTGTGGCTATACAAGCTAAATTAGGTGAAGCAGGACAGAGCTGAACAGCACTCACTGTGCTAGAGACAAATGCGTAAATAAGCAAATTACTAAGTCCCAATCCACAGTTCCTACTTGTCCTGTATTCAGAAACAGTGTTAGGCTCAGTGCCTCCCAGGCAGTGTGTAACCTGAGACTGTTAGAAACATTGTCATCAGACAGCTCTCATTTTGAGTGGAGTTTAATTTTTACAGAGAAAACTAATGTACTAGGATAGCTGTGAGATTGGTTCAGCGGTATAGCACTTGGGTGTCATGAGCAGAACCATGACTACCAGTGGAAAAAGCATGAAATATTTCTCTAGCTGTTTTGAATGTCTTGCTTTTATAATTTTTCAGTAAGCAGTATTGGTAGTTGAAGTGTCTGATGTGAGCATCAGAACAGTAAATACTATTTATATGACATTTTCTGACTTTTAAGGAATCAGTCATGCAAACATGACAGATCTCCTGCGGTTTATATGATTCTGTGCATTCAAGATAATAATAACAGGAAATTCATGCTTGGCCTCAATTTCATTTGAAGATGTAGTTTAGCTGTGCACCGTTTAAACATCAGTAGAAGGAAAAACAAGGTACATGTCCAAAGTACTTGCTTTAGAACTGTTCCAAAATACAGCAAGCTAAGAAAAATCAGGTTGCCAGTATCACTTACATGCAGTGCTTTTCTCCATACTTGGTTGAATAACTTTAAAACTGGCCCCATAACCACCACCATATTTTAAAGTTTTATTTCATCTTATTTTGAAGACTAAAAACAGAAGGAAAAAGATACAGAAACAGGATAACATAAAAAATGCATATTTTACGAATTTTCCCAACAGGAATAGATAATGAGAAGATAGTACCACCATTGATCTGCCATTTTTATCACTTATTGCTCTTTTCTGATACATTGTTATATCGATTCTCTTATTTACTGCAGAGCACTGCTTATTGCAACAATTCAAACAAGTTGTGGAGGCACTCTTACACAAAAATTTTCCTGTGAAAACTACCATCAAAGGGCTCCAATGTTTCCTAAAGAGTTACTGCAGTGTTAAAGTGTAAATCATAGTCCTAGGAATCATTTATTATATCCTTGCCCTGGATGATGAGGAAGTGAGTGAAATCTCCAGGACAGTCTCGTGCCTCAGCTGTGTATTCAGAGACTGTGGTCCCCAAGAGACAGGAAGCCCTGTTCTCTGGCACCAACTCTCCAAATACGCAGCACACTCGGTGTGATTCAGACACAGGTGCTGTTTGCTACATAAGCTCCCTGCACCAAAAAGGCCCTTCAGGTCCTGGAATAAAGCCATTGTCCTCACCTTCATCTTTCACACAGAAAATCTGTATTCATTTGCTTTCCTAGGACAGGTCCAACAGTGCCACAGATTGAGGGTTTTGCCTCAGAGACATGTCACACTTGAGCCTGTTAACCACCATTGTGAGGATCCTAGGTCAACAGTCTCTTATTGCACCATAGGTCTGATTTCTCAAAATGGTAGAAGGACTTTCAGAGCAGGAAGTAGCAAGCCCTGTAATGAAGAACCTTCCTGCACAGGGAAGGGAGCACAAGTGACATGAACATTAAGGTACTTGGCTCTCGCAAAGACAGCCAGCCTTGCAGGACAGAAGATGCCTGCAACGGTACCACGTCTTTTCCTCCACTGGAAAGGAGCAGAAACAAAATAAAAATCCAGGTACAGGCCCATAGGTCTCTAGTTCTCCTGGGCTCTCATGTAAACGTTCCAGGAGCATTCTGGGAAAGAGCAGACACATGCGGGCATTGGATTCCCTCTGATCACATTGGCACCTGTGTCCTCAGCAACAGAAAATAAGTCAAGATCCTGAGCAACTGTTTACACATGCTGATCAAGCATCTGACTCTGACCATTTTTAGCTCCTTTTTGTGTACCACCTTGGACATAGTTCAGGCAGTGTATACTCCACAACTTGCAGCATAGAACAGAAATGTTTTCAATGAGTGATCCCCATTCATTCTGCACTTACACGAAATATTACAGCACTGTCACCTCCCTTGAATGAAATAACCTACTGCTTATCACTGCTTATTTCTGCAGCTTGCTTTCTATATTAGTTTGACAATCACAGGGCCACATCATTTCTTCATTCTTCTCCAGGTCTGCTTTAGCTCCACAGTGGCACTGGTTCCTAGTTGTGGGAGAATCTATATCACTCCAACTTACTGTGTCTTCACCCGTAGCATATGTCAACATAATCCGTCCTGTGGGTGCCTGTCTTCCTAGAGATTCTCTGGTTCCATGTGGGGCACATTGAATCAGGTGAGCAAATGATAGCAATGACCTGGCAATAGAGAGTGCTTTCCCCTGAGAACAGTATGGCACTGCTAGAAGATAAAGCGCAATCCAAACCAAGACCAGTGGCCCCAAGCCAGTTAGTCAGGGTCTCTGGCCCCTACTGATTCCATGTACATAGTGTGATTGTAGAAGTCTCCAGATTAGGAGTACTTGGCCAAGCCTAGGTGCTGACTGGGCCCCAGGTGGGAGGTAGGAAAAGAAAACCCCACAAATCTAAGGAGAAACATGCTTCGGTGTGCAGTTGGATTTACCAAACTGCCTAGGTCAACTATTACTCTGATACCTTTGTGTCGAATATAATTTTTTTTCCAAATTTATGCTGAACCACTGTCAATCTTGTGAACTGAACATATTTTTTTCACAAACATTATGGAAACAGGATAATTGATTATGTGGTTCCAAAAATTAAATATGTACGTCCGTTTTGCTGGGACATGAATAAATTGCAGATGGATTTACTTTTTATGGGGGAGACTACAAAAGTAAGGTTAGTACTACAGAGAATTCTACTAAAAGTGTTTCCTTTCATCTTGCATGTGAAAGTGGCATTTCTGAGCTCTTATTCTCCTGACTTAGAAATTCTCATTTACCACCTATGCTCCCTCCTGTAGTTCTCAAGAAGGGAAATCCCAAGCCTTCTTCCCTCTCATCTTGTTCCACTCTGGGCTGCCTGTCCTATTAGGTAGCTGAGGCCTCACATCCAACACAGCGTGGCATAGGTCTTCTCTCAGTCCCACGGCTCTAACAGGAAATTCAGTGGATTCACTGCTGTTTTTGAAAGAAAATCTGTGCAAGAACAAATCTGTTCCCAGCCACAAATTTTGATCCCAAACCAAACTCTCTACCACTCTTTATATTCAGAGAGTATATGGGACAGGACCCATCACAGGAACATGAGGGTAAAATTTCAACATTGTTTAAAGCTGCTTCCATTACATGGCACAAGAGAAAGGGAAGGATGAAACTGATTTCTCTGTCCTGTCCACAGGAGAACAGGTGCATATGTCTCAGTGGGTGGCTGGGTGAGGATGGGGCGCATGGCAGCAGACACATTCTACACAACTTTATTTGAGTTCTTGGCCACACTACACCAGCTTCTCAGTGTGGCAGGACAGCGTATTCCTGTTTCTCTTGAGGCCCTTTTCTGATGCACTGCTATGTGAAATGGGGATAATTGCAACAGGCTTTTAGAGATACCCCTCTACGTTTTGGAAGAATAAAATTGCACTGAAAAGAACACTAGAAAGAAATGATAAATGTTACTTCTCTTGCTATTGCAGTGGAAAGTTTGTAAGGGTCAAGGAGTATACTAAAAGATATGATCACAAAACCCTAGAATTCCTGCAGGACTAGTGACCAGGGTTCGATGCAGAAGCTCAGGCCAAGAGTAGCTTCCTAGAAATGAGTGCTGAACAAGAATAAAAGTTCACCGAGTGCTGTCTGTCATAGGCACAGGATCACCTGTCAATTTCTGCGCCATTGCACCCTCACAGAGTATGGATGAGCAAAAAACCATGATTACACTTTGTTGAAAGCAGTACTTGTGATCACATTCACATAGCAGACAAGAGGGTAAAGACGTGTGTTCCTGTGGTGGTTCGTTCCATCTTCCTTAGTCAGAAAGAGACAAAGGAACAGGGGCGACATGGTCATTTGCAGCTTCTCCTTTGATGGGGTGCCTCCTCCAATAGGAGGCACTTAGCAATAGCTAAGTGTTTGCAAAAAAATTCAGAACAAATCTTTGAGATGTAGGGAGGTAGAAAATGTGCTTCAAACACTTAGAGCTGAAACACAAGGATGTGTTGCTGAAAGACAGCCACTAAGCTTGGGTACCAGGACTTCACTGGAAACCAGTGATTGGAAGGGTGAGCATCTATGGAAAACCCAGAGCAAAGGCAAAATCCTAACCACGAGTATACTCAGCTGTTCACAACTCTGTTTCAGCCATGGCACATGCAAAGCTAAGGAGAAAGAAACCTAGCTAATGTGTTTCCAGAGCTGGCATTCAAATGGAAACCACAGGGACCCCTCTGCCTGCTCCCAATATACCCTAAGCCTGTGCATAGCACAGGAAGCCTGAGTCCCTCCCTGATGTGTTCAGTAACCCATGGAATTGAGAGGGCTTAAGTTGTCCCATAGCCAAGGCAGTCACTTCCTGAGAGGACCAGATCGATCCACATCAGCAGGAAGGACTTCAGTGCATATTCAGGGCTAGTGTGCCCCACACCCTGCAGGTTAAGCTTTCCTCAGAAGGAGGACTCCAGGGAGAGGCCATCCCCAGGACAGCCTACTGATTGGCTTCCTGGACATCCACCCCCTTCTCTACAGGCCCAAGAGAGTGTGAGCATCACAGGCCTCATCCACTGGTTATTAGCAAATCCCATGGCATGTATTAGTTCCTGACACTCTGTATAGTATGGTCAGCAGAACTGACCAAGTGAGGGAGTGGAAAGTTCTTTCAGTAAGCTCTGCACAATGGGAACCACTGTCTTCAGCTCATTCATGTTTGAAAACTGAAGCTTCACAGCAGCACCTGAGGCATTTCTTCCCATGAGCAGAAATTACCGGACACATGGTTGATGCCAGTTCCTACGTCATGTGTGCATTTACAAAACCCTTTTGAACCACTCCATTGAGGGAATAGAGACCCATGGGGTCTTGCTGAAGGTTATACAGAGCAATAATTAGCACATCTCCCTACATCTCTACACCTCAGCATGGTCCAGTTCATACACTGGAAGCCAGAGCATCACAACACCGAAGAACAATTGGTCCCAGAAAGAGTATGTTTTCTCAAAAGCAGAATGAATCACACCCTGCAGCCATAACTGTCTTCATTACACTCCCCTCTATACAGAGACAAAATACATAACAGGGCCAGGGAGATATCTTGGTTGAGTCAGGGCTTGCCAAGTAAACACAAGGGCCTGGTGTTCAATCCCCTGTTCCACAAAAGAAATAAATGAGCGAATAAATAAATAAGTAAATAAATATTACATCGATATTATGGAGGGTAAATGTAATTTAGCTCACAGTTTGGAGAGGTTTCAGTGATCAATCAGCTCATTCCAAATCAGGATGGGCTGGCACAGGGGAACCGGTACAAACCCCATGGACGGTAAAATCACCAAGAGCAAAGGGAGGTGAAGCCAGTTTCTGTATCTATTTGTGTGTTTATGTGTTACAGTTTCACACTACACAGCTCACAGTGACAGTGAATCTCCTGTTTCAGGCTCCCCAGTGCTGCCATGTCATGCTTGTGCCAAGCGGCCTGGTTCCTATAGCTGGAATCACACAACCAAAGCTGCATTGGCACTAGCAACTCGTGTGCTAAGGGGCTGGAAACTAGGTACTTGTGCTTGCCGGACATGAGCCTAAAACCCTGAGCTGTAGCCCTTACCTACACTGATTGTTCTATTTAATAATCTTCTAAAATGAGCAACATTCTTATATATTTGTGAGGGCTCACCCAATCATTTGATAAAGATTAATTACTCTACTACAACTGTGTGCTTGCCCATCTGCATAGGGTTATGAGTCCTTCTCCATCTATTATGTTACATACAGTGCCATACATATTCCATTTCATACAATCAATATTTAATTATATAGGAGAAACAATTTTATATTCACCTCTCATTGTCTATTTTCTCTACTCTACAGTTGCCCACATTAGGATTTTGTTAATAATACAGAGGTTTTGTCATAACACTAGAGGTTGACAATTTCAAGAAGAAATACACATAGGTTCTTTGTCTTGTGAGGTATCATTCTCTGATTTCAAGCTGGTGCCTGGAATGCTGCCTTCTGCTCACACAGAATATCCCTCATGACTGCATATTAATGGAATATCATTCAATTGTACACAATGAAATATTATTCAACCACAAAAATGCAGATTATTGTAACCCAGGATTCAACATAGGTAAAATGAAAGGTGTAACTTAACAATCTATGCACAAAACTAAAGCTTTGTTTGCTCCTAATTATTTGAGACAAAGAGAAGAAACTCAAAGGATTGCTCCACAGCTAGGGTAAATGGGGAAAGAGGGTTACTATTTAATGGTTATAGAGCATCAGTTTGGGCTGATAAAAAGAATTCCGAAGCTACAATATAGAGATGGGTGTACACAGGGAAAGATTTTTAGAGCCCAAAGTTATAAACTTAAAAATTGTGGAAAGGATATATTTTCCTTAAATGAATTTTATAAAAATAAAATTCTTTAAATAATTTTTATGTAGAAAGGTCTCCACACCGTCATTATCTTGTGTCAGCTTGTTTTCGTTGTTGCTTTTTTGTTGTACTGAAGTTTGAACACAGGACCCTGCGCTTGACAGGCATGCACTCATTCTACTGAGCCAACTTCCAGGCCCATTTGTCAGCTTTTGAATGAGTTTCTGTGTCTGTCATTTAGTCAGCCCCACAATGATTCACAGATGTAACCTTTAGAACTGCAAAAGGGGAGACTTTCAGCCCCAGACTTTCTTTAACATTATTTACTCTTCCAGTCTCTTATCTTTATCTAGGAAAATTAATATCTAATAATTTATAAATATCAATGAGTAATTATGAAAAATTATGCAAACAGTATGGGAAATAATGCCATTTGAGCAAAAGTAAACCCTCCAATCATGGCAGTGAAGTATCTTTGGCATTTTGGGGGACTTAAATTTCTTTTAATGATAGTTTTCAGCATCTATGTTGTAAATTTTCTGTACATAATTTTGTAACCATTTTGATTGCATTTGAGTACAAGGTTAGCAAGGTATCACTACACAGATCAGACTCTGAGTAATCCTCCTGTATTCAGCCTCCCAAGTGCTGGGATCAAAGGCGCATGCCAGTACACCCAGTCTCAATTACCATCTCATCGAACTTTGGGGTTGGGTATGACAGGGCATGCCTGTGACCAAACCCCACCCCCGTTTCTGCCTAAGCAGGCACATTAATCCACTGAGCTATCTGTATGGCCTTTGTTCTGTAAGCATTTCATATCATTTTGAGACATGTTAGCAATTTTATTTTCAGATTCCTCATTATAGGGGTATTGAAACACATTTCTCAAGGGGAAATATGTATCAAAGACCTGAACATTAAAACAGCCTCTCTAAGGCCATCCAGATCAGTCAGCCATTAAAGTGCTGCTTAGGGAGATTGCAGAGGCCAGGGTTCAATCTCTAGCATGCCTTGCTGGTGGGGTGCACTGACAGGGCTATTGAGACTGGGCAAACCGGCACGGGCCTGTAATCACAGCGCTTGGGAGGCTTAAAACCAGAAAATTACTATGACTGCGATCTACATAGTGAAACACTATCGACCCTGTCCATAATAAAAAGAAGAAAAACAAAACGAAATAAGGAACACTAAATCTACCTGAAGAGAAAGTGGTACAGAACTTGAAGACATAGTGATAGCCAGAGAATTTAAGCACCAAGGAAAAATCGCATGGACAAAACATCAAAGAATTAACAAATGAGTTAACACCATAGCAAAAAACCTTTATCATGCCAAAAGAAAGTGACCCTTCTTTCTGTCCATCAGCCCAGGATGGTTCACCTGGTTAGTGGAGAGTGGGTGCGTGGCCCTGTCTTCCTCCTTGGCCACAGAATAAGCAGGATGGAAGAGACCATGGGTCTCCTTCCCTCTATTTCCCATTGGTCACACATGCCTCAGCTGGCAAGAGCAAGTCTAACCTGCATTCTCTTTTCTTACCGTGACTGGCACAGTGTAGCTCATCAGAGCTTGGCCCAGTGACCTGCAGCAATGCCAATGGAACTGTGGGATCATGCAAAAGACCCAAGGATGGACAGTTAGAATTAAAGGCTTGAAAATGTCCCATGAAACATACAACCCAGGAATCTACGAGGAGCCCAATGACTGCAGTCTAGGAGACTACCCTCATGTATTGCCTATGTGGGACTGGGCTACTGAGGGAGTGCCAACCAAACACTAGGGCACACATAATAGACGGCAAAGACTAGTGAGATGGAAACATTGGAGACAGAAGGCTAGCGGTTTTAGATTAAATGAATGAGTGTGGTGATTGTGTGAAAGGCATAGAATTGCAGCAAGTGGTGATGCCACTCCCACTTCTTTATAAATTTATAGGCAACGTGGCATGGCACTAGGGCAAGTCCTGAGAAGACAGCAAAAGCAGGCAGAACAAGGAGGGCAGCCAGATATCCTCCCTCATTCTGCAAGCAGGCTTGTCTCATTGAGGGTGCTAAAGTGCTGACAGACCCGGGTTGATGCCCATGCTTAACCTCGTAAGCTTCTTCTCCACTGTGAAGTGCTCTGTGCTTCGGTTGTGGCTGTGGTGTATGACTGCATGAGCTTGCTAAAATTCCTGAGAACACACACCAAAGTCGGGGGCATTTTAGAGTATGCAACTTAGAGCTCAATAAAACTGTTTACAATGAAAAACACCTCTGGAATAAAAAAGAAAGGAGCCCCAAGCTCAAAGAAATAATTTTAATGCAGAATTTGGATTCTAGCCGAGCAAAATGAGAAATCTTAGAAAGTCTGCTGGGTACTCTGTTGGCTAAGAAAGAATCACCCTGAGAGAGGATAGAGGAGATGGTTTAAAATTATGTCTTGTGAGATCACAGATACTACATACTTGGAGAAAAATAATGTGAGTCTTCTTTATTGTGGTTGGGGAAGGAGTGAAAAACACCATAGAAATGTACAGAATCTGCTAGAACCATAGGCAAAATCAGAGGTGGAAGCAGAGTAACCAGGGTGGAAAGACAGTGTGCTCATCAATTTATTAGTAAATGCTTCCTGTCCAATATGAATCAGGAAAGAAAGCAACCAAGAGAAAAGAGGAGAGGAAAAGAATAAGTCAAAAAAACTATATTTTAAACTACATTTATTTGTACATTTTAGATACGCACAATGGTTTTCTATATCATTGAGAATTTTTTGTCATGCATGATATATTTTGAATCTCTTTTTTAAAACTAAATTGGTTTGTTTACTTGGTACAGAGTCTCTATACATCTCAGACTCTTATGGAACATCCCTTCTGGGCCTGCACAACTCTGGGATTACAGGCATGCACAACCATGCCTGGCTTTAGGGGCTGGAGTGGTGCAGGGCTGGCACATCATGAGGAGCTAGGGATTGAACCTGGTTCTTGGGCTTTCCAGGCAGGTGCTTAGACTGTTGAACTATCTCCCTGGCCCTGATTGTTCTTTTTTGCCCAATCCTCATTGTTCTCTTCAACCCTTCTTTCCCTCCTTATTGACAAATTTTCTTTCTATGTATAGTTTTCTATCATTTTTCTTTTTCCTCTTACCTCCTTTCCATTTCCCTCACCTCAGTAAGTTTTTGCTTTTGAACAATTCCTGGCCATTTTATAGAACCATTGTACATTTTGCCCTCCATACTCATTCAGTTTCTCACACCAGGGAGACAATTCGATATTTATACATGTAAGTGTGACTTATTTCACTGAGAAGTATGGTCTCAAGTTGTATGCATTTACCTAAAAATGTTTCAAACTTTTCATTTTTGATGGCTCTCTATATATGTGTGTATATATATATATATATATATATATATATATATATATATATATATAATAGTATATATATATATACTATTAATGTATATTCACATCGTGTGTGTGTGTGTGTGTGTGTGTATTCTTTATCCATAACATGCATAATAGATATTTGGCTTGTTTTCAAGGTTGAGCTACTACAACTTATGCTGCTATAAACCTGGGGGTGCCTACAGCATTGTGATGTATTTTTAATTCTTCTGGGAAGATACCCAGAAGGGGAATGGCTTGGTCAAATGGGAATGCTAATGCTACTTTTTAGAGGAATGTCCACACTGATTTCCACAGTGGTTGTGTCCGTCTACACCAGTGGGCAGCTGTAGAATTTATATTTAAATAAGATATGGGCAGGGGAGGGCTGGGTGGAGAAGGTGGGTCACAGAGAGCAGAGCAGGAAGCATATCTCCCCTGGCTCACTTCATGCTTTATACTTTCCACTGCCCAGCCATGAGCTGTGTGTCCCACTGCTATACCACACTGCCATCCGACCCTACCTTGGAGCCATCCAATATGGACTGAAACCTCTGTGATCCACAGGTCAAAATAAATGTTTCCACTCTTAAGTGGTGTGTATTGGATGTTGTGTCCTAGGAAAGAGAAAATAACCAAAATTCCTAGGCTCCAAATGAAGGACTTAGAAAAAGCCTTAGTAAGAAATGATTCAAGCAATGTCCGTGACTCATCCACATGGCTGACACTGAAAAAGGATCTACAAATTGAGGTACAGGGTTACAGAATAAACCCTGAGGGGACTTGACTGACCTTATCAAATACAAAAGTTATAGTTCTTATTATATAGGTCTTGCTTTATCTTGGTCTTAACCATCCAGCAAAAAAGGGTTAAAACAAGTTATACAAAGTAAAGCAATACTAATATGCTGAGCTGTGAAAGGCTCGAGTCAACAACTTCTGTGAATGACCCACTAGTGTTGTGGACTGCTAGATTGTGTTGGAGTGTTTTGCTGAATTCAAGCAAGTATAATATTTAAATTCCAATAGAATAGCCATCTCTGACAGGACTAAGCAAAAAAGGGGATACAAAGGAAGGACCATTTTGTATGTGTAGATACAGAATATTTAGGATAGATATGCAGCTACTTTCCTTCATTCTATGAGAAGAAAGATTGGTAGTAATAGTGTTTGGGCAGGATAACCTGTCTGCTTTTTGCACTATGACTAACCACTAGGAAGATAACAATGTAAAATGCATTAATTATTAAAACTGTCATATTAAAAATAAATAAAATTTAAAAAGTACTTTCTGTAATCCTACATATAATGATAGAATTGTAATTTTCAGAAAGCCTTTCCTATTTCATCATCTGATTTGCAACCCATAGAAATAGGTGATAGAAAATTTAAATATTAACTGATCCTTTAAAAGACCAGCAAAAATCGACAGCATATCCAAACTATCCTGCACATATACCTAAATATATATTTCCCTTCTCTCATATGTTCTTTTCGTCATCCCAGGTTTTCCTTTTCATTGAACAAATTCTTTCCCATTCACAGTATCTATTGTCACTTTTAGCTTTTAATTATTTCAGGATCTCACACTACTAGATGAAATGATGTTCACACATGTGGATCTCATTTATTTCACTTACCAATATAGTCTCTAGCTGCGTGCCTTTATCTACAAAAGTCTCATGCCTGTTTTTTCTATCACTATTTGATATTTAATCAAAAATAAGACAATTAAAAGAGAAAAGAGCTGGAAGTTAGGAATCAAACTTTCAGAGAATCTTGCAGGAAAGCAATTTTCAAACGTCTGAGACAAAACTACTCTATCATGTTTGATGAAGAAGGCAGTGTGATTGGCAAAGAATAAAGGAAGGAGATTGGGAAAAGAGATATAGGAGTGATTGTTTGCATAGCGCTAAAAACAGGCACAAAAATAGGAATGGGTAGTGACATGAATTTCTCAGGAGATGTGGAATTCTGGTTGAAAAACAAGAGAGAGTGCACAGGTCCTTGTGCTTCATTTCAGACCCCAGAGACCAACAAGTATGGATGGCTCATGTCCTATATGCCAGTTAGTGGGGCTCTTGGCTGGAGCACATGAGGAAAAAATCTCTACTAACATGGCTGCTCCTTCTGCTCCTTACTCATACCTCACCTGCCTCTAAAAGATGGGGCCAGAGGCAGGTGTGACAACTCCAGGCCAGTTAAAATCATCAGTGCAAAGCAGTCCACATACTGTAGTAATCAGAGCAGACACCACAATGTGACATGAGAGATGTATGGACATGGACAAGACTCCCATCTCCCACTGATCGATCCTCCAGCTATGATGTCAGTTATGAGGGACTTGGCTGAGCCCCCAATCTCCTAAATTGGTTTCAAATGAAGAATTAAGCAAAACAGAGAAGTGATACGTTTTGAGAATATGGAAGACCAAAATTATCAGAGAACTCACATAGAGATCTGCCTCTGGAATCCACTGGATTTCAAACTTGCTCAGGGCGTCCAGGAAGTGGAGGGCACAACTAAGGTCCAGCCTGTGAAAACAAGCAAGGCAGTGGGAAACAGAGACACTAAATCTTGCCAAGGAACAAACTCCTTGATGTCCAAGGTTGGCAGCTCTAGTGCCATGGAATCCTGTGAGTGAGATTCAGCAGCTCATAGCTTCAGCCAAGTCTTGCCTTCACAGATTGCATTCCCAAGAGATGTGGAAGTGTGTTCTCTGAGACCAACAGTGCACATATACAGCACACTCAGGTGTGACTCAGTTACAGCTGCTATTTGCCACATAATCTCCCTGGAATAAAGAAGCCCAGTCAGCTCTTGGGCTAAAGCCATTTTCCATCCCTTCATCCTTTCACACAGGAAACCTGTAATTCATTTGCTTTCCTAGGTCAGGCCCTGCAGTGTCAATTTAACCATTTCACCTCTGACACATATCTCCTCTGAGCTTGTTTACCAGCATTATAAGCAAGAATCTGGTGAATAATTATGAAGAAGATGCCTGCCTTGTTACCAAGACTTTTCCTCCACTGGAAATGAGAACATATAACATGAAAGTACAGCTACTTGCCCAGGGGTCTGTAGGTCTCCTGAGCTCTCAGGTATAGATTCCAGCAGCTTGTTGGGAAAAACAAAGAGACCTTCTGACATTGGATTACTTCTGATCAATTTGGTACCCATGTCCTTAGCAACAGGAAGTAAGACAAGGATCCTGAGCATCTGCTGGCAAATGGAGGCCAAAACCGTGAATCTGAGCTTTTCTAGTTCCTTTTTGTGTACTGGTTTGGACGTAATTGATTTTTTTTTGTTGTTGTTTGTTTGTTTGTTTTTTTCCTTTGGAGAAGTTTATTTTTTTATTTTTCTTCCATTTATTTTTATTCTATTAAAATACAAATGTCAGTCAGACAGTTTCAAAACACCTTAACCATACAGAGTCGATGAATTAATACATTGCAAACTGTTTTCATAACGTTTTGGTATTGTACAGGGTGCATACATGATATTATATTTACAGGTTTTTTTATAGCTGAATTATATCAAAAATTCAATAATTATTTACCTAGTGGATGACCATAGCACTAAAAGCTGACATAATATCCTGTCCAACCACCATTAGTGCAGATCTTGCCTATCACAGAATTATGTAGAAGCACAGCGTTATCTATCCCAACTGTACTGTCTATACACACACATCATGATTTTTTCTTTCTACAATCTTTCCTTTGTCTACACTTGTCAAAAGTGGGCACTCCATTGACATTCAACTACCTTAGGTACTTGAACTCGACACCACAATCCAACACAGTCCAGCATTCTGCAATCATAGGGAGTTATTCAAAGAAATTGTCGAGCATATCCATTTACAGCTCAGCTTAATATTATGGGCTCACGATGTATACTTCATTTTTATACTTTTATACTTTTCTGCTGGATGGTTAAGACCTAGGTAGATCAAAACTTATATACCAACACATGAACTTCATATTTCCTATGTGGTCATTGAAGTCTTCTCAGGGTTCATCTTGTACTCCTGTACATTATTCTGTAGTTCCTTTGTCTGTGTCATCCATGTGGATGAGTCACGGCCAATGCTTAACCAGATTGCTCTCTGTGAGAGCTTGAGAGAAAGTTTTCTCTTCATGTGACTCTCCCCAGGCACACTATAGAACTTCAGTCTCTTGCCTCTGTGGCTCCACAATCTCCTTGCTCAGAAAATTTGGAGCTCACCTGAGTCTCATGATATTGCAGTACAGGTTCTCCTATGTCCTGAGTCTTCGCTGACCTTGAAAGGCTAGGGCCAAAATGTTGGCGGGCCTTGTGGCTCTTCTATTTCTCCAACTCTGACTTGTGATCTTAGGTTGTTAACCATCCAGAAGAAAA
>PVKA01029573.1:0-28148 GCA_004027165.1 Ctenomys sociabilis
GAAAGAAAGAAAGAAAGAAAGAAAGAAAGAAAGAAAGAAAGAAAGAAAGAAAGAAAGAAAAGAAAGAAAGCCAAGCTATTGAGATTTCGTGGTCTAGGGTTAGGCTTCAGGCAAAAAAAACAAAAAGTAAAAATGCCAGAGATGCTTACTGTCAAGAAGAAAACTGTTCAAAACATACTTGGTGTTACTATAAGCTATTACGTTTAACAGTGAGGTTAAGAAACATAAATCATGGCTTTTCTTATTGTGTAAGCTTCAAGATAACTCCTTAGAGGAGGGAGGAGAATTCCTTGCTTTGAGGTTTTGTTTTGATTTCACATATGGGATGGAACTCGAGGCTTTACACATGCTAGGCACATATAGTTGGCTCTACTGGTGAACTACACCATAACTTCATGAGGTACTGGAAAGGTCCTGCTTATCTGCTCCTGAGAGGTTTCTATACATATTGTTCCTACTATATCCACCGATAATGAAAGAACAGGTGGCAATTAGTATGGAGTCTCAACCACAAAAAAGTAGCTGTAGGCCTAGGAGATAGCTCAGTGGTCTAAGGGCCTGCCTGGCAAGCACAAGGACCAGGGTTTGATCCCCAGATTCACACGCTGTACCAGCCCTGTCCTGGGCTCACCAAGTAGGCCACCAAAACTGGGCATGGTGCCTCATGCCTTTATAGTTCTTGGGAAGCTGAAACAGGAGGATAGCTATGAGTCTGAACTGCATAGCAAGACCCTGTACTAAATATATAAATATCACATACACACACACACACACACACACAGCTGCTATAGTCCAAGAAGCTTCAAAGGCAGAGCAAGTGACCATCTGAAGTTCCACTAGCAAGACAGAAAGACTCATGGTCAGATCAGTCCTCACATGGAAATGAAGCTGGTTTAGAAGTACCTGCAGGACGACAATCTGGTTCTGAATGATGGTTTGCATGGATTGGTCCATCTTGACCTGCTGAGCCAGGGTGGCCCAGTGCTGACTCACAGAAGCACACTTGTTTAGGGAGTTTTTGTCCAGCATTTCTGGGGGAAAAAAGAAGAAAAATGGACCCAAAACCTATACCTATGCCAGGATGGAGCTCTCTAAGAAATCCCTTCATCCACCCTAGCATACTTAGAATGTACTTGGAGAGGTGGACAGGCAGGTGACGGATGAAATCCCGGTGTTTGCTAAACCCAGAAGACAAGTCTCTGACATCGTCCAGGTCCGTCAATAGATTGTGGAGATCACTCCCTGGGCCAAGCATGCCTGCTTTTCTAGAAAACAGTTCATTCATCTCAGAAATGCATTGGAGTGAACTCTTCCATTGTTCTTCTGTGAAGGCAGAGAAAGGGGCACAGCTGAGTTGTCTTTGCAGTAATTCTAGGGCCAGAGAAAAATCTGCCCCAAAAGCTGTCCCCCAAAATAAATTTCCTCCGACAATATCCTGAGGCTACTGGATTCTTCTCATCTTTTTTGTCACATGGACATAGAACTTCCTGACTGAAACATGCCAGCACTTTTCAGCCTTTTTAGCTAAAGGCAAATATCCATAGTAGCAAAATCTTTTTTTTTTTTTTTTTTAATTTAGTACAGGTTCTACAGGGTGTCACTATACAGATCGGACTTGTAGTGTCCTGTTTTCAGTTTCCCAAGTGCTGGGACACAGGTGCCTGCCACCATGCACAGCCTCAATCACCTTCTCCATGTACCCTGGGGCTGGCCAGCACACAGGTTCTGGGAATCACAGCTGCTGGGTTCTGCCTAAGCCGGCACTTTAATCCCCTAAACTGCCGGGCCGGCCAATAGTAGCAAAATCTGAAATGGCATTGTGTCTAGAATTTCCCAAAAATATCCCAACAGGAAAAAAAAAAAAATGCTGAAAACTTTTTACAAAGAGTACAGCCATGCTGGCACATGCCCGTAATCCCAGCTACTCAAGAAACTGAGGCAAAAAAATCACAAGTTCAGGTCTAGGTGGGCAATTCAGTGAGATGTTATCAAAGTAAAGAAGGGCTAAGGATGTGTAGCAAGGGCAGAGTGTTAAGGATGCTGATTCCAGCACAAGGTGCTGGATTCAATCCCTAGTAATTGATTCCTGGTACCAAAAAAAAGAAAATCGATCCCTGGTAATAAAACACACACACACACACACACACACACACACACACACACACACACACACCCCGATAGAGTAAGAGAGACAAATGAAATTGTTGTAGGCAGCTGAGTTAGCTAGAAATATTACAGGCAGTCAGACAGGCTCTTGAAAGTGATAATACAGGAGACAAGATGTCTTGAAACTCTGGGAGGGATGGATGATCCTGCTGTGAACCAGACCTAAAGGCCAGACAAATGCTAAAAGGGTAGCACCTGGGATAGATATTCTAAATAGGTAGCAATCACCTGAAAAGACCCAAGTGAGTCACTAGCCCAACCCCAACGGAAGAGACTGTCCTGTATTCATGCCCACTTACTATGTGACTCGCTTCCCCATTTGGTCCTGGGCCTAATCAACTTTACCTGAGCAATGGTGCTTGTAATCCCATTGGCTGACCATAGTTTTGTCCCACCCCACATCCACCTAAGCGAGACCCCTTTTTCTCTACCTTAGCCCCACATGGTTTTGCCCTATAAACGGCCCTATAAGAGACAGCTTCCCCGGGCAACTCTCTCAGGTCCCCCTTCTGTCCCTCTCTGGCAGAAGCTTTTCTTTCCAATTAAGTTTTACAGACAACCTCCATTTGTTCCTAAAATTCATTCTTCGGTGTTAGAGAACACACATTCATGCAGGTCAGGTTAGGAGTTTTACTTCCCTGTATCAAAATCATATTGGCTGATCTGAAAGTGTGACCACGTGATAAAACACGTGCCCACCAAGTGTAGGGGCCTGAGTCCAATCCCCAGCACCCTTCTCCATCTGTTTTTCCTCTCACCAGCTGTGATGATTAAGCAAGGGAAAGAATATCAAAGAAACTAAAAGACTATAGATGCTAAATGGATGTTAGTTCCCCAGATCCTTTATCTCCAGATGCGATTGCCTTTCCTGCCACTTCTGTGGAGATTTCCTAAACTCATAAACATAGCCTCTTCCATATATACA
Organism: Ctenomys sociabilis; assembly: GCA_004027165.1. NCBI lineage: Eukaryota > Metazoa > Chordata > Mammalia > Rodentia > Ctenomyidae > Ctenomys > Ctenomys sociabilis. The sequence goes on from PVKA01029573.1 coordinate 3,092, forward strand.
GGGCTATATCTGACGAGCTTGAGCCCACACAAAAGGCCGCAGGGTCATCATGGCAGTGAGCTGGCAGGGTGTGGGGATCCAGGACCAATGATGTGCCCCTCCTAGACTGACTTCCCTCTTTACCCCAGTTAACCTCAATTTCCTCTTCTGTTTTTCCTCAAAGGCACCAAGCCATTCCTAATCAATGCTGGTTAGGACACAGAACCACCCATGTAAACTCCGCCTCTAGTCCAACCCAATGAAAACCCTGCTCCCAGCTCCCTCTCTTCCACAGCCCTCCCCTGCTAAGCAATAAAGGATATTTTTACTTATGTCCTGCCGGAGGAAGGAACCTTAAAGCATCCCCCAAAATCTATAAGGAAAAATTTTCCTAAGTAAAAAATGCACTTAATACTTCATATTCCCTTTAGAAAGAAAAAAAAAAACATAATTCAAATGAGTTAGGTCTCAATAAGCTTATTGGAAAGTGTAAAAAAAATTATAGGTTGAACCATCTAAATAAGTAACCATCTATTTTGGCTTCCTTGCCAAAAGCTGACTTACCCATATTAGTTGCTGCTCTCTCCTCATTTTCAAGTACTTTTTGGTTTGCTAAGGATCTAGCCAAAGGAAAGGATGCAGGCCTGGTTGTAGCTGTCCAACAGACATGTAAGGTTTCTGACTTGGAGCTGTAGTCTTTCTCAGGGGAAAAAAAGACATCAATGGAGTCTTCACTGAGCCCTGACGAGTGAAAACCAAGACAAGTTTGCCATTTAAGCCGATATGTGAAGAAAAATGAGACAGAGAGAAACAATTTTACTTGTCAGCCAACCCTTCTTATCAGTAATTTCTACTTTCTCACATTCAACCACAGATTGAAAATATTCAGAAACATATTGTATGTGTTTTAAAGATTTATAGACTTCATTGTTTCTATTAGTCCCTAAATAATACAATATAACAACTTATATAACATTGGTATTGTGTTCAGTATTATAAGTTATTTAGAAATTATTTAAAAGATATGAGGGAACTGCACAGGCCCTATGCAAACACTACACAATCTTATGTCAGGGATATGAGAATCCACAGACCTTGCTATCCAAAGGGAGTCCTAGAACCCATCACCCAGAAGTACAGAGACACCTTTATACATAAAACAGACCAGAGATGTCATGTCTACTTTTTATTTGGGCTTCTGAGTTTCAACGCAAAAATCTCCCCCCAAAAAAACCTAACAGACTTGCAAGCTAATCTACAATGCAAAATGCCTTATAGTTTTGATATATAAGCAGAGAATGAGATGAGCTTGGGACTGCTTCTCAGGAGCTCTTTCTGAATCTTCTTCAATGCTATGAAAAACTGCCCTTGAATCAAATTAGAAAGCATAACTTTTTTTTTTTTTTTTTTTTTTTTTTTTTTTTTTTTTTTTTTTTTTTTTTTTTTTTTTTTTTTTTTTTTTTTTTTTTTTTTTTTTTTTTTTTTTTTTTAAGATGGATCTTGCTAAATTGTCCAGGCTGGGCTTAAAGTCACCATACTTGACTGAGCTATCCAAGAGTGCTGGGATTATAGGTGTACACCACCACACACGAGGCAAAACTTTAACTTTTTAAGAGAAAACTCTCTCCTAGGAAAAGAGGAAGGTTGTGATAACGTATAATTGGACTTACGCAGCTGCAGTATCAGTAGAAAATTCCCCCACAGAGTGCTGCTACCCTCAAAAGGGAGCTAGAGGAGCACTTGCAAGCATGTGGCCACTGCATAATGAAGATACAGTGGGAGTGGCTACTTGTTTTCAACCTATTCCTAATCCCAAATCTCTTGCATCTCTTCTGGTTTCCTTTGTTTCTCTGAACCAGCTGGCTTACCACTTCCAAGATTTTCCCACCAACACCCTACACAAATGGTGCTCAGAGTAAGACCCTTCACCCCGCAATACCACTGGCAGTTAGAAATTTGTCAAAGATATTCTTCTTGGATCCCACCTCAGACTCACTGAGTTGTAAATTCTGGCAGAGGAGCTTAACAATCTATATCGCAGCAGCCTTCCTGGAGATTCTGCTACAAGCTACATTTTGAGAAGAATTGCCCTGGACCAATTTGCCTCATTAGCTACCTCAAACTTTACTTTAAGGTTTGATTTTATGCGTAAAGCAAGGAGTATTATGGAATGGATATTTAATAAATCCTAAACCTTTGGTCTGGTTTCTGGGCACAACAGCTGAAAAAAAATTAAACAGTTTAGCAGCCTATCCCTCCCACCTCTCCCAAGCCCAGTCTAATTCCTAATGCAGAAATAATTTTTATTTGTTTGATTGTTTTTTGGCAGAACCAGGGATTGAACTCAGACCCTTACGCTTGCCAGGGAAGTGCTTATTCTACTGAGCCAACTCCCCAGCCCCTAGAAATAAATTTTTAAAAAGACACCAGTATTTAGTGGCCAAAGGCAGGAACCAGCCACTTCTGGGCCTAAAGCGTGCAGAAATCCATTTTTAAATCCTCACAGTTAAAAATTCTGTATTTTCTTAAGGAAATCATATTCCGTGATTTTTCCTTTGATAAACAGGATCAAGTGTCAGGACAAAGTTCAAACAGCCCTATCTTGTATTCCGCGCTGTCTCCATCTGAGTCTCCTTATAGGCCCTGGGGCCTTGCTTCCTGGTCCCCCAATCTGTGTACTTGTTTACCTGTGATTCTGTAACATTCTCTCTGAAACAGAGCCCTGATCACGTCAGCAGCAGTGAGCAGCAATTTGTGGTCGCACATCTGCAGCAGCAGGAGTGTGTAATTTGCCTTAGTCCTGTGGGTGCTGGCTTCAAACCAGTACAAGATCTGCTTCATCTCTTGTTCCACCGCTGCATCCGACAGTTGGTTGGAGGAGGATTTCACAACTTTCCCCTCCTTCCTGCTAAGGTTAATCCGAGACCTGTTGTAGATGAAATCCTTTCCCTGGGTGGCCTGCAGGATATTTTGGAAGTAGTGTAACAAATGCAAGCTATTTAGCTGCTCCAGAATGCTAACTAGAAACTTCCTCTGCAGTATACCATTGATCCTTTGGAACCACTGTTTAGTAGAAAAGATCTTCCATGCTAAAACACATGTTTCACACTCCTGGCACACAGGAATCAAATCGTTCCCCTTCTCACAACGAAAATAGGGGGCATTTTTGAGCCCTGGTTCCATATTTCTCATGACAATCAACTCATTTTATTCTTCTTTCCCATTAGCGACGCCACCAAAAACTAGAAGCAGCACAGGTGAAACAAATAAATACCCCACTTGAGAGTTTATAAACGTCTCCTGGAAAAAAAGGCAAACAGCTGAACCACCAGATGGAAAGTTGTCTGCTCCATAAACTGCCTGTAGAAGTCTGGCTTTTGTACCGACCTCCTTGGAAACAAGACTTTACCTTAAATCTCCTAAACCTAGCACTGCAAAATGTGGAGGCCATATATTTTGAAAGAGTCGGTCATCTCATTTCTAGAAAGAGTGCATCTGTCAAATTAAAGAAATATATGAACTCTCTTATAAAGGAAAATATATGCGTATTCTGGAGCCTAATGTTGAACTTTAATATTATTGATGCCTTTTAAATATTCATGAACACAAACTTAGACATATGCTTTTTATAGTTACAGCTGTTTGGCTATCGGAAAGTTATCTTAATGATCTTAAATGTATTTATATTGTTTGTTAAGTCATTATTAAATTACAATGAAATATGATTAATACAAATTTAATTGCTTCAGAATGTTAATCAGAAATCTTTGCATAAAACCACTTCTTGGGGTAAAAAAAATTCTCTTGGCCTGCAAATACATGGGGGTAAGGATCAGTTTTGAGCCCATCCTCATGCCTGAGGGGTGGTACAGTTAAACAGTCAAGAATGTGGGTGTGAGTCAGACTCCTGGGTTTGGACCCCAGCACAGCGGCTACTAGCTCTGTGAACATGGAGTGGCTTATTTAATCCTTTAAATTTTAATTTCCTCTCTGAAAAATAGAGACAACAGTCACTGCCACTTCTTAGCTGTTGGGGGATAAAATGCACTTAGGAAGTAGCCTGGTGCACATGCAACCCTCAATATATGCTATTAACCTATTGGCATCATTATTATTACAGTTGTCCCCAGTTATTCTTGGGAGATAGTCTAAGATCCCTGGGACTCCTAACGCCATGAACAGCACCAAACCTTATGTATGCTGTGTTTTCCTACACATACATACCTATGAGAAAGCTTGATTCATATATTAAATACACACAGTAAGAGATTTACAATAATGAATACTAAAGTAGAACAATTATAACAATACAGTAGAATACAATTATAAATGTTCTCTCTCTACAGAATATATTATTGGACTGTATTAACCTCTCATGATGATGATGAAGTTACTGATAATGCAAACCAAGATTGACTGACAGTACCTAAAACTTTAGAAAACTAAATAGTGGGTAAGGATGACTTTCTGTATTGTCACTAGGATTACTGTTTTAAGCAAACAATTGATCTCCAATACAATGTGTGTTTGTGCATGTGTGTGTGTGTATATACATACCACATTAAGATGTATATAAAGAGGTAATGGACCTGGGACATAGCTCACTGTCATAAGCATCTGCCTGGCAAGCTCAAGGTCCTGAGCCAGAGAGAGAGAGAGAGAGAGAGAGAGAGAGAGAGAGAGAGAGAATATATGGGCAACATTTAATTTAAAAAATGACATGAAAATGTAAATCTTGTCTGTTTTCTGAAATCTTTACCCTTCATTTCTGGTTTTTGACAATCAGGAATGATGAAGTGGGCCATTAGACACAAATCCATACATACATATAGCCCTTTGGGGAAACCCAAGTCAAAAGTTTACTTCTGCTCTCAGCTATGACCTAAGGGTTAAGGGTCTTATTAGGTTTCTTAAAATATTCAATGACAAATGTAACTGAGTGCTAATAATTGGTGAATGTGGATTAAGAGTATCTAGTATCTGAGTGTTCATGGTTCTATTCTTTCAGCTTTTCACAATTTTGAAATCTTTAAAAAAAAAAGTAAAACTAGAAAAAGAGAATTACTGTAAGAAATCTAACAAAAAAAGAAAAGAAATCTTACAACAGTCATCCAGGGCCACTGATACAAATACCCTACTCCAGACAATACTAGCTGCAAACTGACTCCATTACTTGAAAGTTATGGCTTAAGCAAGCTACCTGGTCTGTTCTAGCCCCAATTATCCTCCTAACCTATGAAGATGACAAAGCTTAAGGCAGATAATGAAAAATCACACCTACCTTCTCAAATGAGATAATCATTGGTTTTACCTGAGATGAAACCAAGTGTGCCTTGCTGTGTAGCTTATTAGCAAACCACAGAGAAAAGCAGAGAGAGAGAGAGAGAGAGAGGGAGAGAGAGAGGCTATTGCTGCCATCCTGGCTGCCTCTCGATCTTCCTTCCCGGAGGGCTGAGCCATGTGCCTGGCTGGAGGACGAGCGGAACCATTTGGCATCCAGTGCTCCAAATGAGGATGCGGCTTCAGAGCAGAGCAGCACAAGATGGCCTGGAGGGCTAGGCCAGTGTGGGGAAGTGACCCCTGGGTATGCGAAGAGGCAGGCAAGCACGCAGGGGTCATCTGGGTGAGGGACAGAAGTCCAAAGGTAAGAGAGACATCTCTCCAGTAAGGACTTTGGGGATGAGACACACTTCTGGGGAATTTTCAAATATCGAGAACACAAGTGGGCCAAAGGAGCTGATACTTGATTTCCTTTCTGCTCTCTTTATTCTGGTTTGTGCTTCTGATTTAATCCCCACCCCACCCTCATCTCCACCTCTCTTTGTTCACCTCTCCCTACCATGTGCTACAGAGAAGCCCAGGAGGCAGGGCTGCTTCCAGTTCAGCAAAAGACCATGCATCACCCTCTCCCAGCTCTGCGGTTCTCACTGATGCAGCATCAGAGCCCCTAAAGCCATCCTGGTCTCAACTTAGTCTTTCTGTCACCCTAACAGCTACCTTCCCTGACTCAGGAAAAAGCACAGGCTTCAGAGTAAGAGGCCTAGGATGAAGCAGCTTTGGGTCCCTGGGTAATTCAGTTTTTCCTCTGAGCATGCTACTCACATGCCATGAAATGGAAAGCATCACCTCATCAAGCTCGTGGTTTGCTGTCAGTCAAATGAAGGGACTCCTCCATGTCAAGTGCTATCATCAGGGAACAGTCAGAAGCTGTGCTGTGTGCTCCATCACCTTGTCATCATGTCGTGCAGGCAGCACTCCAATCAAAAAAAAAAAAAAAAAAAAAAAGATTGGAAGTGTTTCAAACTCCACAACTTGTGTTGACATGATGGCACAAGTAGAAATTTTCATGCTATTAAAATTTTGTTGCTCTCACAAAATTATTTGAAATAATGTATAAAATTGCTTTTCAGGCTATGTGTGTAAGGTGTATATAAAACATCTCTACATTTTGCAGACTTTGGACCATCTAAAATATATCTCATTACTTATATCCAAATATTCCAAAATCTGAAACATTTGAACTCCATCAGACTTATTGTTTAGGATAAGGGTTAGTTGACCTGTATGACATTTGTTGGCACGGTTAGATTAGAAAATCTTTCTCTTATATCAACCAGTTTTCAAGTCCCAATTTGCCAGTTGAGCAGAAGGGGAAACAAGGGGTAGCAATCTCTCAGAGGGAAAGCCAAAGCGCCAGCCTGACAGCTCAGTGGACTAAAGCGTCTGTTTAGGCAAAATGCAGTGGCTGGGAATGCCGTGCCAACCCCCTAACCCCCCCTGCACACTTTGATGGTGATAGAGACTGGGTGTGGTAGCACATACCTATAGTCCCAGTGCTTGGGAGGCTGAAAACAGGAGGATCACTATGAGTTCAGTCTGTGTAGTGAGACCCTGTACCAAATACCAAAAAAGAGGAAGAAGGAGGAGGAGGAAAAGGAAGAGGAGGAGGAGGAAGAGGAAGAAGAAGGAGGAAGAGGAAAAGGAAGAGGAGGAGGAGGAAGAAGAAGAGGGAGAAGAAGAAGAAGAAGAAGAAGAAGAAGAAGAAGAAGAAGAAGAAGAAGAAGAAGAAGAAGAGCCAAGTACTAGAACAGAAGAGGGGGAGAGTAGGTGATTCAATAAGCAACAAGCACCACTAATAGCTGTGGTTTGGTTAATTTAATCAAGGTTAAATACATAATTTTTAAGTAATGACCCTCCTGGTTACCTGAAAAAGGGAGTGTGTGTGCATGAGACAGAATTGATGCTTTTTTGGTCTTATATAAAAATAATTTTCAAAACTCTTACTAAGTTATCACAGTCAAGCTACAACTAACCCCGTCACATCTCAGAAGCTCCTAGCTCGGACTCTTCACACCAGAATGTGTTCTTGTGAGTTTTATCCTTAGCTCTCTGCAGAGAGCCTCCTTCCCCATCCTCCTCCTCATTTTCCATTCAGTCAGTCAAAATGTGAAGTGGTGAAATGTTATTCTCCCACAAGCTGCTCCAGGTTTTGTGTTGTGCTATTAAAATTTTGCTACCAGGTTGTTAATGTAGGCCTTGCAACCCCAGCCTTCACTGTTGGACATATAGGTAGGGCCCTGAGGTGGGAGGTGGGGACCGGCTTAGTGGCCCCGTGATGTTTCTCAGGGCAGCCTTCTGGTCTGCATTGCTATTTATCTATTTTTCATAATTGCAATTTTCAGCCTGAGCTTAATTCCAGTTTTATGAATGATATACGGCTCTCATATAACCATTCATGACCTCAGTCTCTCCCTCTATAAAATAGACTGATTGTACATTTTGTATATTCTCAGAGTGTAACCAGCTCTAAAATAATCCTTCCTTTAATTTACAGAATATCAGTGCCTACTTTTGTACTCTTAACCAATGTATCATGTTGTTCAACAATACTAAACAGATATCTGGAGACTGTGAAACCCAAAAGAAGCCATTATAACATTATTTTAAGAGTCTATCTAAATATAAACTGTACAGGCAGCTTCACGATTTCTGGTAGCTCCTTAAGCAAGAACTTTTAATAGTAGATTCAGCCAACTGCACATATCAGAGGCTCCAAGTCCTCTATTTTCAAATCCACCTTTGTTTAAGTTCTGCTAAGGTGCCTCAGGTGTCCTCTGAATACTGTAGTTTTTAAAAAAATAATAATAGAAAAGAGTTCATGTTTTGAGTACCATTTTTTGATACCATTTTGCCTTTCTTGTTTCTTTGTTGGTTAGTTGGTTGGTTGATTTTTTGAGATAAGGCCTTGTCCTAGGCTGCCCTCAAACTCACGGCAGTTCCCCTGCCTCAGCCTCCTGAGTGCTGGGTTCATAGGTATGTACCACCACACCTGATGTATTTGTTTATTTTTTAAAAACAGTTAGTCTTATGTGTTAAGGTAACTTTAAACATACTGTCCTCCTGCCTTGGCCTCCTAGTGCTGGCATTACAGTGTGTGTGCTCCACTCCCAGACTATTTTTCTCATCTTGTATCTCTTGTACAATAGTTCTGGGATGTAGATACTGTTTTCTCTGCTCTAAGGATTGAAGATGGAAAGGCTAGCAGCTCAGAAAGTTTTACTAACTTGCTCCAGGTAACTCAGTAATAAATTGTGAAAGAATTAAGTTATCTGTGTTCATTTCTAAAAATGAAGTTACTTTCACAGATTTTTAAGACTTCAACAATTCTCAAAAGGGTTTCCCAGCTCATAGTATGAGCTCACCCGCTAAAATGGAAGTTCTCACTCCTTCAGCCCAGACTTTCTAAACCAGGTACTCTGGGGGGTGGGAATTGGTTTCTGATGCAAAATTAGGTGTGAGAACCAGTGGTTTATCTCCATCCTCTTTAGCCCATTCCACTTTTCATCTACCAATAGAGTTCAATGCTGTTGGCTATCCTCATGTACTCTACCTCCTTCAGATTCAACACATGTGTGAGCTCTGTTAGGTTTTGACTTTTTTGGATAATGAAACATTTCTAGCCAATACCCTTCACAGTGGTTCTGATGAGTATTCCTACGGTCCAGGTGTTGAAGGCATGGTCCCCAGAGTGATATTATTAGGAGATGTGGAGCCTTCAGGAGGCAGGCCTGGTGGGAGGTTTTTGGATCACTGAGGAAGGGCCTTAGAAGATGACAAAGGGACCCTGGCCCATTCTCCTCCCCTTTTTGGCTCATGGGGTGAACAGTTTGTCTGCCATATGCTTCCCACTGTTCTCACCAAGAGTCTAAAAGCAACAGGTCTGCCTGATCTTGAATTGGGAGTTTCAAAACCACAAGCCAAAATAAACCCTTTCTCTCCATAAGTTATGTCTTGGGTAAGTATTAACTTATGGGGAAGCCCAATGCAAGTACACTTTCACTGAACCTACCCAAATCTGTGACAAGACAGTGAAATGGATCGCCATGGGCAACTGCCTGCACAAGACAGTTGTGCTGGCTGGTACTGCCTAGCTCTTCACCCTGTTGGCACTGCCTTTAGATTATTCCCACTATATCACTCTGCCACTGGCATGCTGAGCTTATCCTGCTGCATCCTCTGTAAGACCTCCTGGCAGTCTGACCCTTGCTGCAAGTACCAAGTGGAGCATGATGCCTATAAACTGTCCCCCCTGCCTCTGCACACACTCACCTCCTCTAACCCCAGTGGTGCTGGTCCAGAAGGGCGACCTGCACAGAAAGAGACTGCACAACACAATAGCACTGGCTGCCTTGGTATACTGTGTAGAGAAGATTTACAAACTCTCTACTGTATGACTCCAGGGAACAGGGAAAGGAGCAAAGAAATACACAGCCCGCAAGAGACAAGAGGACAAAAAGGATTTGGATTGCTGCAGTAACACTTTTTGCTCTGTGAAGCAATAGAAAGGTGTTTAGTTTAATATTATTTATTTTTCAAAAAGAACACAGACCATGGGTGTACCAAGAGTTTTTTTCAGCTTATGACAAAAATGTGATTTCCATAACTCTGGAGGGGGTCTAAGGCTATGGAAGTCTGTAGGAGACCTCTCCAGGTTCTTGTCTCAGTCCAAGAAGTTAATATTTATAATCCAAAATATATATTATTGGCATCTCACCAAGTTAATTCCAATCTACCACTCCCAGTGCAATCCACGGCAAAAGTAAAGACACTAAAACATATTTATAATTATTGGAAGCCAAGGAGCCTTAAGCCCAGCCATGAAGATGGCTTTCTGGAACAAAGAGGCTGACCCAGGGCCTCACAGTTTTACTCAGTAGAGGAGGAGTGGCTTGAGGAGGAATGACTGAGAATCGTGGGACGTAGGTGACTACTGTGAGCTGAGCTATGGGGGTGGCCTACATTTACCTCTGCCATATGCAGAGAGGATATGCAGATAAAGTAATCTGCTTCATTCTATTGAGATAGTATTTAATGTTTGGGGGGGTCTGGGGTTTCAGCTTTGTTGTAGTCTTTCAAGCCCCAGGAAGTCATAGCCTCTGTCTTGACGTTGGATCCCAGCTGGCAGCATGGAGCATAGCTCTTCATCCTGTCTCCACCCGGCCCACAATAAAGAGCAGCAGGTGTAGGTTACCTAGGAAATACGCATGCCACCTTCAAAGACTGTTACCAGCACCTCAGCTAGACCAATATATATTGCTTAAAGCCAATTAAAAGGATAGACAAAAGTCCCTAGACAGCTCTGTACATATCAATACAAGGAAAGAGGGTTAGGTTCAGTCAAAATGGAGACAGTTGCTCTTCTTTTAAGGAGAGCTGCTTAGGTGGTCCTCCACAGAGCTCCTAACTAGGCAGTGGACTGTGGGTAGAAGCCAGGGCTGCTGAGGGGGTGTGAACGCACTTGGAGGTCTTTAAGTATATTGCTTTACTGTCCCATTCAGAGCCAACCAGAAGTTATCAATCATTAAAATAGTGAGCTTTCAAAAAAAACTATCAGGAAGAAGGGGGTTTTTTTGTTTTGTTTTTTCTCAATAAGACCACAAGATAAGCCAGGAATAGAGATTAAAAACTAAGGATGGCCACAAAACCTACATGAACAGCACTCAACCTGAGCCATGCACAGTTTGTGTCTTGTGTGCGGATTTCAGGTGTATGCAATCCAGTGGGTCTCCCCACAAGGGTTTCCTGCTCTGCCACCATGCTGCCTAATGGCAGGTACCAAGGTAGAAGCTTTAGTACCAAAAGCTGAGGGATCTAGAAGCAGGAAGTGTGCGCACCTTTCCTTCCATCTTTTGTCTCACACTAAGGGGGTAGAGTGGCAGCCCTCGAGCGGAGGTGGTTGGCTGAGACATTGGGGAGCAGCCAAAGAACGGATTAGTCACTGACACAATGTGGACTCAGCCACTGAACATGACCCAAGAAAGATATTATATTACAAGCAGCGCAAATAGACACAAACATTAGGAATCCTTTTTGTCTTAAATAGTTCATTTTTATTCAGCTCTTCCCCAGGAACGTTTTCTATTTCCATTTAAATCAATATACGGTGATCAAAAGGCACAGCTAGTTGTCTTTTGGGTTATTCTATCACAGTCTCTAGCACAGAGGGTGTGTGTCACACATATAGTGAATTGATTTAATTTACAGACGTTCATTCCAAAAACATGCTGAGCTGGGTTGCGAGGGGCTATGGTTTGATTGTGTTCCCCAGAAAGTGTGTATCAGGAACTTAACACCCAACACAGTAGTGCCAGGAAATGGGGCCTAATTGCAGGTGCTTAGGAGATGAAGACCTCACTATTAAGAACACTTTAATGTTGATTATAGTAGAGCTTAAAATCATGAGTTCTCTTTCTAAAGTGCTCTCCCCCTTTCTCCTTTTACATGGGGTCAGGCAACAAGCAGGCCCTCACCAGACATGAGCCCCTTGATCTTAAAGCTTCCTAGCCTCCAGAACTGTAAAAGAAATGTACTTTTTAAAATGACTTACTAAGTGTAGAGCTCAGTTATAGCAGCACAAAACTGAGTAAGACAAAGAGACAAGAAAATATCCAACACTGAGCAAATATTAGTGTTTCATTTCCTTATGAATCTTTGGAGCATGTAGGAGTTTTCTCCAAATTTATAAGAATCTTGGAACAGAATGCCACATGTGCTCAGATTTCAAAAAGTTGAGACAAGATGGGGCAATGGTTAAAATTACATTCTCCCTGGACCGGCAATAGAACAAAATGATCTGGCATCAAAGCAAACTCTTGATGAGTTTGAGTTTAATGCTAGTGTTTTTTTTTTTTTTTGGTTAATTCTACTCAATGGGTGAATTGACCAGGGTGCATAAATACAAGTGCACACACAGCTAGGGAAAGTGCAGGAGAATATAAGACAGGCCTTTGTTCTCTTTTTTTCTTGTCTTAGTTATTATTTACGTGTTTTAGGCAATTTTTAGTTTTGAGAAAAAGAAAAATACAATGCTATCACTTAAGGCAACGATAGAAAGGAAGCATATGCTATGTCAACTCTTGACCTTGCTTTGATCTTTTATATCATCAAAAAGAAGGGCCAGGCCAGGGAGATAGCCAAGGAACATAAGCATCTGCCTGGCAAGTACAGGGTCCCAAGTTCAATCCTTGATATCAAAAAAAAAAGAAGAAGAAGAAGAAAAAAAGAACAGTGTTGAACCTCAAGCTAACAGACAAAAAAGCAAACAGGAAAATGTAGTACAAGCTAAGGAGACACAAATAGATCTTTCCATATAAGCTTGTATACACTAACCTCACCAAAGTGCATTTCAGAACACTGACTCAATTACACGGCTATAAATCAGGATAGGAATCCTTGAAAAAATTAGACAGAGAATGAGGACAGAAAATATTCCCTTGATATTTTTAAAATTGAAAGATAAGATTCATCTTGGAAAGAACAGACTAATACAGTTGATATTTACCCACAGAAAATCATACTCTTTAAGTGAAATAAATCAGACCTACATGTGTAAAAATCATATTGTCTCCTTAGTGTGAGAACTTGCAAGAGAAAATAAAATATGAAGAGAACAATAGATACTGGGAAAAGGGAATCAACCTGTTCAAAGGAAAAGAATTACTGAGTTGAAGAGAAGGACAGGAGAGAGAGCAGAGGAAAGAGATATATCTATGTATGTAAGTAGGATGGTTTGGACAACTGCACTGTGGATTTCTGCTGGTCTATGGAAAGGAGCAGTTGGTGCTTAATTTGCTTCATCTCCTTTTTTCAGTTTTTTTACTGTTTTCTCTTCTCAATTGCTCATACATTTCTTTCTTTTTCTTCTTCCAATTTTGCATGCGTATATCTGATAATATGAGCAACTAACATGAAGACAGTGCTATGCATTACAACAAATACTGTGAAATTCATATTATTTTTCTTAGTGAAATTCTACATCATTTGTAATTTTTCTGCTTTAATACTAGTTTTTACTCTCTTTAAAAAATGAGATTTTAAAAAATGGCAGGCCATGCTGATCTCATATTCTCTCTTAAGAGTGATAGTTGACATATAGATAAAGGACATACAGACTTAGCATATATTGGTTTCTGTTATTGAAAAAGTCCTGTACATTAAGAGAAATTTTAGAAATAAAGGGGGGCTAATTTTTGTTTTCTGGTGCCAAGGATTGAACTTGGGACCTTGCACTGGAGAGGCAGGCACTTATGCCACCGAGCTATCTGCCTGGCCCTGGACCACAATATTGTATAACTCTACCAATGAATTGCTTATATACAGCTCATAAAGTATTGAGCAAGTGCTTCAAGCTTCCAGATTGGACTCTACCCTAATTAGCGTGTTTATTAACAAGGCTTGGACTTAAGAAGAAAGGGCCACTGATTCTGCAGGCTGCATTAGGCTAAGATGGAGGATCATCTGTCTATACTGCATCAGCATATAAAAATAATGTAAAAAAAATTTAAGCCTTACCCTGCATCAGTTCCTAAATGTAACTAAGACAGAGTCACTAGAAACAAGGCAAGTAATGCTAACAAATATACATGCATTAGACTAGCTGAACAGGGGGAAATTTGCCTTCACAAAAGTCATAGGAACAGACCCAGAAATAATATTCCTGGTTAATCCCACCAGGGGCTTTAGGTTATACTCTCAAAAACCCATTTAAAGACCAATTTTGGGGCTGGGATATAGCGTAGCAGCACAATGCCTGCTAAGCAAGTGGAAGGTCCTGAGTTTGATTTTAGTGCTCCCCAAAAGTGAAAAAAAAAAAAATGCCAGGCACGGTAGCACACAACTGTAATCCCAGCATGCAAGAGACTGAGGCAAAGGATCATTTCAAGTTTAAGACCAGCCTGACCATTGCAAGGCCAGCCTAAACTGCATAATGAGACCCTGTCTCAAAAACACAAAAAAAGAAAAGAAAAAGGGGCTCATCAAGGTAGCACAGCATACTAAATGCCTGTCTAGGCAAGCACGGGACAAGGGTTGGACCCCCAGCATCACATGCTGTGTTGGCCCACCCTCTGGGTGCCCTGAGCTGGCCACCAAGTAATCCCAGTGCTGGGGAGGCTGCAAACAGGAGGATTACTATGAGCTGAGCTGTGTAGTGAGATCCTGTACCAAATACACTAAAAACAAAACAGGTTTTTACTTTCCTGAAGGATGTGTGCAAGATTATCTGTCAAAATAAAGTAAGAGAGACTGGGCATGGTGGCACAAGCCTGTAATTCTAGCTCTTGGGAGACTATAAACAGGCGGATCACTATGATCTAGTAGTGAGACCCTAAACACCCTTCCCTAAAATACAAAAAAGGAATAAAATAGAAAAAGAAAGGGTGGGGATTTAAGGACTAGAAACCCATAATAATAATAATAATAATAACTCAAAAGGAAACTCTAGGAACATTATTATGAATAATAATAATTGAGAAAAGTTAGTACATATAAAAATACTTTTAATGCAAATTGATTGTGAGAACAATATAGGGGAAGAGAGGGACACTGTCTACAAATCACCTGAAGAACTTTGAATGATAAATTAGACCTCTCTACAATGCCAACATGACTTAAGAGAGAAGTAAGACCCTTCTCCAGAACCCATGGGAATAAGACTTGAGCACCATGAAGACATTTCTCCTAATCCTCACTGTCCAAAACTAGGGTGAGCTTCTGTGTGAAGTGCTGAGCTTTTAGCCTCTGCATGGCTAGATGGCTGAGTCAGACTTGATACATGCAAGAAGAGGGGCAAATTCTAAGAAGTGGGTTTAAGACACTCAATTTCCCTGCTGTGTAGTTTGCCATGTAGTTTACTGCCTTATACATAACATTCACAATCTAAAGAGGAAGGAAATAGACCCTGGTATTCTGAAGTTCAGCAATGGCCCATCCAGATTTGAATCCTATCTCCACTCCTTACCTATGGAATAAATAAAGAAACCCTGAATCAGTTTCCCTTTGCACAAAATGAGGATCATGTGAGTATCTAACTCATGGATCTGCAGTGATGATTTAATTCATTGTGGACGAAGCACTTAGAAAACTGTCTTGCACAGCAGGAAAAGAGTACAAATTACAATTTATTGTTATTTCTTCTGTAATCTGCTCAGTACTCTAAAGATTCTCATTAGCAAGTCTGAGCAAAGTATGATGTTCACCTGGGCAGGCAGGAGGTTATCACAGGAGATGCTGGAGAGACTTTGGTGCTTTACAGTCACTGTCAACAGTACAAAGAAGTTCTATATGCAGCCAAGGGAAGCAGCTGGAGAATTTTCATTATTCGTAGATCCACATGCATTGAAAACCAAGAGAGCATTGGCAGATATTTCTTGCCCTAGGAAGAAATGTTCTAGAGGGCTGAGGCGGGAAGATCACACATCTGAGCCTATGCTGCACACTTAGACAACTGGCAAGGTACTGCCTAAGGGGAAAAAAAGGACAGGATGTAGCTCAGTTCAGATCCCTTTGGTCTGGTTGAATACTTGGTACTGAAAAAATATATAAACTGATGCTTCATCACTGTAGTTAGCAAAATACTGCAAGATAGATCTGAGAATCTATGGAGCAATTTCTACTGAGGCTGATGCTGGCTTCTCAGGTTCCTCTCCAAGATCCACAATCCGGATGGTGTTTTCCTTCTTGGAAAGCCAGAAAGCGGCATAAACTGGTTCCGAAAACTTACAGTCAAACTTGTGAAGCAGCGCCATGGCTTCATACTCTACACCATAGAAAGAAAGGGTCCCTCCTGGGAAGTTGACATAGATGCCAAGCCTCCGGAAAGGGTCAGCTTTGAGTGGAGTCTCTGTGTCACTGTGCCAGGCTGTGTATGCCTTCCCATTCCAATGCAGGCTCCAGGAGAAGTTGTTTCCTGAAATACAGCTGTTGCTTTCCTCTCCTTTCCGGTCAATGCCTTTGCAGGTCAGGCCAACGTAGGTGCCTGCCCCAGAAATCTCTACCTCAAAATAGTACCTGTGCAGGTACAGACTCTGTTGGGACAGCACTTGGCGCCAATGCACAAACCTGCTCGGCAGGTCTGGATAGGAATGCTCCCAAGGCGAGGTGTTGGTGACTTTGCGGTTGTCCTCCTGTAGTCGGAGATACCTGTGCGCTGTGTCTGGGTCAAATGTGATGTCACATGCATCTGAGGAAATGTAAAAGACAGGAGAATATTTAAGGACCTGACGACATAGTCACATGGAAATCTTTAAATTCATCTGGACTCCAAAGCATGTATAAGAAAACACCTATCTCCCCATTCTCTGCCCCAGCTGTAGTTCGCCCAGGATTAGAGGTGGGAGGAGACCAGAAAATGAGGAAATGCAAGTCGTTCTACTTCTTTCTGACATGAAGCTCATTTAGCGCTGACTGTATTACTACTGGGCAAAGTGAATAAAAACTAAATTCAACAAATAGAAATAGCCAGGCACTATTCTACCGAGTGCTAGTAAGCAATGGAATATATAGGTGCTCATATGACTACATTTAATTCATCCATTCCTTTCTTTAAAAAAAAATTTGACCAGTATTTATTATGGTAAACCCACAAATATCCCCATAAATGTACTCTCTTCCCAGCCCCATAAAATAATAGCCTTTGCGTGCTCACCATTAGTCAAGCCAGATTCAAAGTAGCCGCTGATATTTCTTCTGTCTTCATCCTCACTCACCCCATCCCTGTCCACAAATGCAGACAGCAGTCCTGCAGATTCTACTCGCTACTCTGCAGCCCCAGTTTTAGCTCACATTTAAGCCACAACCAAATCTCACCTACGCGAGTACAACAGTCCCTTTGCTAGTTGTGCATAAGAATTCAAAAGGAAATTCTAAGAATACTATTATTATGAGTAATAATATTAGAGAAAATTTAGTATGTATAAAAATACTTTTAATGCAAAAGAATATCAGTCATAATAAGTTACCTTTATTAAATGTTAACTAGTGTTAAGAATAAAAGGTCTTTGGGTTCTTCAATGAATTATATTGTCTATAAAATATAAATAGGCTTTTTTCAGGAAGCAGGAAAGGATGAAGGAAACTGGAAACTGAGAAGTTTTAGGAAAACAAAGAACTGTAGCAAGAGTCTTTACCAGCATCTGAGTTCACAGAGAGAGTGACAGACAGACAGACAGACAGACAGAGAAGCTGGCATAGTGATACATACCTATAATCCCAGCTACTTAGGAGTAGGGGAATCACAAATATGAGGCTACTTAAAAAATTAAAAGGTTGGATACTATAGCTCAATGGTAGAGAACCATGGGTTTAAACCCTCTGATCTTCGGCAAGGAGATAAAAAAATTTCATTGACTTGTTTACTATCACAAAGTACTTTTAAATTTTAATTTTTATGCCATCGCTCTCTAACGTCAGCACCGTCTCTCACTCGCCAAGCTCCAGCCAAAGGAGAAGACGGGAAGGAAGTCCTTGCGCCGTGGCTTGTACTAAACTGCCTGCCTGTAAATCCACCGGTGGTAAAGCGCCCAGGAAACAACAGGCTACAAAAGCCGCTTGTAAGAGTGCGCCCTGTACTGGAGGAGGGAAGAAACCTCATCGTTCCAGGCCTGGGACTGTGGCACTCCGTGAAGTTAGAACTTCTGATTCGCAAACCTCCTTACCGGAGTCTGGTTCAAGAAATTGCTCAGGACTTCAAAGCAGATCTGCACTTCCTGAAGGCAGCTATCGGTGCTTTGCAGGAGGCAAGTGAGGCCTATCTGGTTGGCCTGTTTGAAGATACCAACTTCTGTGCCATCCTCACCAAATGTGTAATAGTTATGCCAAAAGATAGCCAACTAGCACGCCTCATACGTGGAGAACGTGCTTAAGAGTCCACTATGGTGGGATGCATTTCATTCTCAATTTTTTATTTTCTTCTTCTTCCTGTTATTGGCAGTTTTGAATGTTAGGTTTTTTTGTTTCTGTTTTTGTTTTTTCCCTTGGGGTCAAAAGGTACCTATGTACATGATTGCGAGTGGAAAATAGGGAACAGAAATCAGGTATTGGCAGTTTTTTTCCATTTTCATTGTGTGTGAATTTTTATCTTCATGGGGGATGTAAAGCACTAATGCAAGTCAAAAATGTTTCAGCACTTCAACTTTATAGAAATTATAAATAAAAATCTTAAATTTTTCTGGAAAACACCAGCATTTGGATTTTTTTTTTTCGGGGGGTGAAACCAGGGATTGAACTCAGGCCCTTGAACTTGCCAGGCAAGCTCTTATTCTACTGTGCCATCTCCCCAGCCCCTGGATTGTTTTAAGACAAGTAAATTTCTTATTGACAGCAACTAAATGGTGTTTGTAGCCTTTTTATCATACAGTGGATGCCATCCAGTCACTGTTTTTCTGAGTTATTTTACATGATAATACATGATTTTAATGTTGTCTGTCTTGCCTGGCAAGCACTAGGGCCTGAGTTCAATACCCAGTTCCACCAAAAAAATAAAAAAAAAAAAAATAAATGCTATCTGTCTTTCTGTGCTCTTCCTGTAAGTTTGCTATTAAAATACATTAAACTATAATAAATAAAAAAATTTTAATTTTCAGTTGATGAAAACTATATATTTATGATGTATAATATGATGTCTAAATATATGTATATATTATGGAATGGCTTAATCAAGATAAATAACACATGTCTCTCACATATGCCATGCATATGTCTTTTTTGGTGAAAATAATTAAAATTTACATATCAATTATCAAACATTTAATGTATTGCTATTAGCTATAGTTATCATATTATACAACAGATCTCTTGAACTTGTTCTATCATGAAATACAGAACAGAAATACAGTGGTTTTTAAAATGCTAACAAATAGCACTTGGGAGGTGGAGGTAGGAGGATCACAAGTTCAAGTCCCATCTAGGCAACTTAGAGGGACCTGTCTCAGAAAAATGTTTTAAATGCTGGGGATATAGCTCATTGTGAAGGTCCTTGGTTCAACCTCGATACTGAAAAGAAAGAGAAAAGCTGTCTAACACCTCTGGTCAGTACCACACAACAGATCTGATTAAACCAGTATTTAAAAAGGACCGTTTGGTAACTAGTCGGGACTCTAAAATGAGAGGGTCACAAAAGACAAAGAATGACTGAGGCACTTACTCAGACTAGAGAGGACTAAGGAAAAATGAAAACATCTATGTTCCTAGATTGGATTTGGGGCTAAAAAAATTGGCCTTGAGATGGCCACAGCAGTGCACACTGTAATACTAGCTCCCTAGGAAGCTGAGGCATGAGGAGAGCAGGTTCAAGACCAGCCTGGGTAACTTAGCAATATCCTGTTGAAATAAAAAGGTCTAGGAATGCAGCTCAATGGTGGAGACCTTTACCTACCATGCACAAGGCCCTATGCTCAATCACAGCACCACAAAATAAAAATGGATGGGAATGTACAGGCAAAATAATTGATGAAACCCAGATAAATTATGTAGATCAGCTGATCGTATTGCAAAAATGTTAATTTCTTGGTTTTCATCAATGTACTATGGCTCTATAAAGTTTTAACATTTGGAGAAACTGAATGAAAAATTATAGAGAAATTCTTTGTCTAGTGTTTTCAATTACTTCAGAGTGAAATATGTTTAATTACATTTTAGAAAGTATATCATTTAGGGATAGACAAGCAGTTACAAGATTGAATCATCTTAGAGAACTAGCAGTTCTAGCTTCAGCAAAGCATTACACTGACACCAGCAAGTAAGGAAGGGGAAAGTGCATACAACTTACATTGGAGGAACTGCTCCCTGGTTCTTGGCTCAGGCTTTGAGGACCGATACTTGGGCTGAACAATGGCAGACACTTGCGTTCTGATGTCATACTCTAGAAAATCAGAGTTGAGAATGCACACCTGTCCAGGTGATGGGGAGAATCTCAGAAGCAGGACATCTTGGATGCCCTTCCCGGGTCTTCTGGGGATAAGAAGGGACTGGCAACTAGACCAGGGAACACACTCAGTGGATGAAATCTGCTTTAAAAAGATCCCAGACTGGTTTGGGTTCCATTTAAAATACTGACATTGGTAACTGAGAAGCTAATTATAGAAATGCCAGCCAATTGCATCATGAGATTAACTTATCTTGTCTGGACCTCAATTATAAAATGAAGTTAAGATAAGAGTCCCTTAGTCACATGACTTAGCCAAAGAAGGTCTTTGAAAATAAGACTTTCTCTGCTTCACACTCCTAGAGACACACCCATCACAGGCCACTGCCCAGAAAGCTGCTCACCTTCACTGGAAAAGTCCTGCAGGTTTTTCTTATAGTTCTCCAGCAACTGGACTAAGTGTACAGTGGACTCTGTGATGACCTTCCGGATGCCTGACAGCTTATCTTTCAGCCCTATGTAGACGCTAGGGAAGGTAGTGTCCTCGTTGCTCTTAAACTTGCAGTATTCCTGTGGAAACAAAAAGGCAGAACTCACCTTGGGTTCAGTATTTCTTAAACTGGACTTCTCCTTATGTCACTTTCTGAATTTGAAAAGCGAGCAGATGGTAACGTGTGCTTCACATAAAAATAGGGAATGGCAAGTGTTTGCTCACAGTCTGATAACACAAAAAGCACTTTTCTGTGCTGCCAGACCTCTTAAAAGAAATGGATCTTGGGGATGGGGAGATGGCTCAATGGAGTAAGTGCTTCCCTGGCAAGCACAAGGGCCTGAGTTCAATCCCTGATTCCACCAAAAAAAAAAAAGAAATGGATCTTTTAAAAAAGCAAGTGAGAATGTGCTTTTAAAAATCATGAGGTTTTTAAATACTCTTTCAGGTTCTCAAAAGAATTTGTTCAATGGTAAGGAAAAACTGGGATGAGGAAAATGACAAATGAAGGGAAAAGAAGATATAATTAGCTGGCCTTAAGCTCACTTTCTAGTTCAGACTGGTCTCGAACTCACAACAATCCTCCTGCCTCAGCCTCCCAAGTGCTGTGATTATAGGCCTGTGCCACCACTCCCGGCTAAAAAAGCAGCATTTTAAATCAATAGAAGAAAAGATAAATGTTTCTATTTTGATTGGCTTATACGCTGGAGAAATAATCTCCTACCTCAACCATATGTCTTTTTTACTCCTTAGGTAGGAGACTTTGGGAGAAACTCATGATGCAAAAAGTCAAATTTTTATCTACATTGTTTGTATCTTGAGATTTAAAAACCAAAGGAATAGAGAGATAATATCCATATTTTTGGCTCTGTCTTTGTATGTCTCTTTTACTCACTAAAATGTATTTTTCCATTTTTGTGTTTTTCAAAACAAAATGTTTAACTGGAAGAAAATTATGTTTTCCAAATTACAAGAAAGAAATATTATTTGTATTTTGGAATATTAAAACTGGATAAAACCTTGTCAACTCCTCCAACTAGCTGATTTGATAAGTGTGGAGTTTGAGACTTGAAGGGGTTAAGTGATACACACACACACACACACACACACACACACACAAGCTATTGAGTGACAGATCCAGAATGACCCTGGATCTCATCTCTCAACCTAGTGTTCCTTCCCTGCAAGACAACATTCTTCAGCCCTGGCTCTCCTGGCATATCCCCTAATGCGTAATGTCATCCTGTAATGGAAAATTCCCTTCCCTCTGGGGAGCCTGCCTCAGCTGCCCCAACAGACAGAGACACAGCCGCCTGAAAAGCAGCAGACGCCCACACTCATCCACCCAGGTATGCCTCACATAGCTACAGACTACTGGAGTGCTCTTCTGCATTCACACTCCCCCATCTAAAATCTTGCGCAGCCGGGCGTGATGGCACATGCCTGTAATCCCAGCACTCGGGAGGCTGAGGCAGGAGGATTGTTGTGAGTTCGAGACCAGCCTGAGCTACAAAGTGAGCTTAAGGCCAGCCTGAACTGCATAGTGAGACTCTGTCTCAAAAAGACAAAAAAATAAAAAATAAAAGTAAATAAAATCTTGCACAGCCAGATACCTGCCTGGTCCTGCTAACCTCATCTCCCATCAGTATGAGCCCAGCATCCATGGTCCATGATTGGGCAAATGCCTTAGTTCCCCAAGCCAGCTGCTACCTCTGTACCTTTGCACACAGTAGTCCGTCTCCCTGGAACATACTACATTTTGAGCCTAGCACATGTTCCAGGACTTCCCTGGCCTTGAGCAGTCTTGTCTCCTGTCCTGTACTCCTGTACACTGCTAAATCAAGACCTGCTTCTTTCTTTCCACAGTCCCTATGCACCCCATAGGTAGCCCCATTCATAGAAGGCCTGGTGGAGCGAGAATGCTCGGTGGTGCAGTGCGTGGATTCCTCCTCCTGCCCCACCTCTGTACCTCCAGGAAGAGAACAGTGTTGCTGATGGCTGCCAACCTCTCCAGCTCCTGCTTGCTTTTCTCCATCTCTGCACTCCTGTACTCCAGGTGGGTCTTGATGCCATTAGCCTGGTTCAGCGCAGCTTGCTCCTTTTCCTCCAAGAAGAGCATCACGTCAGCCTGCGCCTTCCTCACAGCAGCCAGGAGTTCCCCAAACTGCTCTTCAGCCGCCACCTTTACCTCTGACACTGACACCTGAAATTGAAGGTGGAGTGGAAGGGGAAACAGACCAGAATCTGTTAGTGGGGGGTCCCTGATTTTATCCAAGCTCACTGCGCATAAACATTAACTTGAAAAACCTATAAATTAAGTAGCAAATGGTCTACTATAAAGGAAAATTTTCATTCTCATATAAACGGTGGGCTCCTGGGGAAAGGTCTTACTCTCCCGGTTCCTTACCAATTGTGAAATTAGTCTCCTTAGTCTCTTTACCCATTTGATGTGAGTTATTATATAACTTCTAAGGTCCCTTCCAGTTTTGACAGTCTGAACCTATTAATCAAGTTTCTGAAACCAGTTTTGCTCCCATGGCAATGCCTACATTTAGTACATTTGGAATCACATCGCAATCACTATTTTTCTCGTATAACTGAATAGTATAAATAAGCTTTTTTTTTTTTTTAGCATTTTGTTACATCCATTTAAGATTACTGAGTCAGCTTGAGCCAAAAATAATTCTAAGACTACAGTATCTCACAAGTCACAGAACCCCCCTAAAACATTTAGGGTATGCAGAGACAAACACAGCACCAAAGCAATTGCAGGATCAATATGCAAGATGAGCATATTGATGCAGAAGAAAATGCTACAATCAAACTACCAAACAAAAGCCTTCATTGTGAAGGGTTTGCATGAAGACATTTGTATGTGTGGAATATTTCACATGTTGAGTATCCTTTAGGAATGTGTTCAAGCAATATCATAACATCAGTCCAAGATCTAAATGATTTTTTCTTCTCTTTAACATTTTTGTTTGCATGTTTGTTTTTGGTGGGATTTGGAGTGGTTTAAACAAGGGTCTTACTAGGTAGTTCAGGATGGCCTTGAACTCACTATATACCCTAGGCTGGCCTCAAAATCATGACACTCTTTCTGCCTCAGCTTACCAAGTGATGGATTCATAGGCATACATGGCTGTGTTGTTGGGTGGTTCTTAAGCATGCAGACAGCTCCCTCTGATAGTGTCCAGTTGAAGTTTGTTGTACAAACATGAACTGCCTTATTCAGTTGAATATAAAGGTCTTGGGTACAATTTCCTTTGCTCTACCACACAGCCCAGAGTCCAGACTCTGCCTGCTTCATTCTCCCCCATTGTCCCTATCCACCTCCAGTCCCTCTGCAGTCCTTTCATGTGCTGTTTTCCTGTTCCTTCTCCCAAGGATGAGGGCCAAGACAATAGATATCCTTGTAGCAGAGACTATAGATACATCTTTCTTCCATGGAATCCAAAAAAAGTAAGACCCAGATCCAAAAAGAGTCTCAGTAAGCAAAGGACTCAGACAGGACATGATGGGTAGTTCAGGTGGGCTTCATCTCATCCTGTAGGGGCTTGTGGAAGGTCCTTGGGGGTCATCTCATTAAACTGCCTCCTTGCTGGAACCAGGGACAAGCAGAGCTTAGCCCCTTGATCACTCTGGACACCAGATGAAAGATGCACTTGATATCTCTTATGGACTAAACATACTGTTTGGGCTGCTACTGAGAAGGTGATAAAAAGATGCCATTTCTCCTCCTTAGCAATTATAGCACCAGATGTTTGTTAATGTTGTCTTATCATTTTAAACACTAAATGTAGGAGACACTTCCTGGTCCTTATCTCAGTCCAAGAAACCAATATTTGTAATCCCAAAGTTACGTTATTGGAATCCCATCAAGTTGATTCCAATCTACCACTTTCCATGTAGCCCACGGCGAAAATGAGGACACTAAATTATATTTTTAATCATCGGGGAGTCAAGGGGCTCTAGGTCCAGCCACATGGATGGCTTCCCGGAACCAAGAGAGCGACCCAGGGCCTCACCCAGTTTTTATTCAGTGAGGGAGTGGCTTGAGGACTGAGAATTGTGGGAAGTAGGTGACTACTGTGAGCTGAGCTAGGTGTGGGGCCTACATTTACCTCTGCCATATGCAGAGAGAATATGCAGAGAGAGTAATCTACATTATATAGTATTTAATGTTTTGGGAAGTCTAGGGCTTCAGCTTTGATGTAGTCTTTCAAGCCCCAGGAAGTCATAGCTTCTGTCTTGAGGCTCGAGGCTGGATCCCAGCTGGCAGCGCGGAGCATTAGCTCTACCATCCTGTCTCCACCCGGCTCACATTAAGGAGCAGCAGGCTTACCAGGGAAACACGCATGCCACCTTCAAAGACTATCACCAGCACC
>PVKA01029574.1:0-28165 GCA_004027165.1 Ctenomys sociabilis
TGTGAGTTCGAGACCAGCCTGAGCTACAAAGTGAGCTTAAGGCCAGCCTCAACTGCACAGTGAGACCCTGTCTCAAAAAGACAAAAAAAAAAAAAAAAAAAAAAAAAAAAAAAAAAAAAAAAAAAAAAAAAAAAAAAAAAAAAAAAAAAAAAAAAAAAAAAAAAAAAAAAAAAAAAAAAAAAAAAAAAAAAAAAAAAAAAAAAAAAAAAAAAAAAAAAAAAAAAAAAAAAGGTGTATAGAACCTCAAAATATCAAGCACAAGACTGCAAAACCATTTGAGTAAAAATGAGACAGTCACAGATCTTTAACACACTGGTGCAGCTAGTGAAAAGGAAAGAAAAGATCTCTTAAAAACAACTAGGATGCAGGAAAAAATAATACATCACCTCGAAGACAATGCTAAGATAAACACATGAGACTAATAGGCATCAATGGGAAAGGAGTCAATACAAATGATATAAAAAGCATATGTGCAGAAGTAATAGCAGAAAACTTCACAAATATGAGGAAACAATCTGACATTCAGGTAGGCAAAGCATACAGAATGACAAATAATTTCAATCCAATTAAAAACACACTCATATATATAATAGTCAAGATCCTAGAAGTCCAGCACATGAATAATATATTGAAAGCTGCTAGAGAAAAGAAGCAGATCACATTCAAAGGAAAACCCATCAGAATTACGGCCAACTTCTCTTCACAAACCATGAAGGCAAGAAAAGCATGGAGCAGAGTACTTCAAGTCCTCTATAAAAACAAATTCCAGCCCAGACTACTGTATCCTGCAAAACTCTCTTTGAAGTTTGGTGTAGAAGTGAAACACTTCTACAACAAAGAACAATTACAGAATTTCATGCTGACAAAGCCTACACAGGCTACTGAAAGATGTTCTAGAAAGTTACCAAAATGAGCAAAACCCCACCAATGAGAACAGAAGGAATCTACTAAACAGGGCAAATAATTAAACACAGGACAAAAAGGAGTGAACAACAGCAGGTAAATAACATGTCAATCATAAGTTAACATATCTCAATTATAACCATCAGTGTAAATGGTATCTACTCACCAATCAAGAGAAGTAACCTGGCACAGTGGATTAGGAAACAGAATCCAACAATATGCTGTACACAGGAAAAACATTTAACTAATAAAGAAATTCATAGGCTGAAAATCAAATGATGGAAAACAATACTACAGAAAAATTTAGGGGTAGCAATACTGTTTTCAGACAGTCTCAACTTCAAACCAACAATGATCAAATGAAATAAAGCCAGTATATACTGGTTAGGGGAAAAATTTAAGAGAAAGAAGTAACACATAAATATCTATGCATCAAACACTGGAGTACCCAACTATATAAGAGAAATCTTAAACAATATGAAAAATCTAATATCCAATACCACAACCTTAACAGGAGGCCTTAATACTCCCTTATCTCCCCCAAAATAAGGTCCACCAGACAAAAAATTAGCAAAGAAGTAGAAGAACTGAACCAAAGCTTGAAACAAATGGACTTGGTGGACTTAGCCATAGTGTTCCTCCCAACCACAGTGAATATACATGTTTTTCAGGTCCATGTGGGTTATTATCTAAAATAGATCACATACTAGTCCATAGGTCTTGCTTAAGTATATGCAAGAACACAAATTATTGCATGCATATTATTGGACCACAGTGCAATGAAATTGGAAATAAATGACAAAAGAAACCATAAAAATCCCCTAAATATATGGAAATTAAAGAACATCTGACTCAGCGATCATTAGGTCACAGATGAAATTAAACAAGAAATTAAACGATATTTACAATTCAATGAAAATTCAATGACAACTTGGAATTTATGGGGTCCAATGAAAGCAGTTCTAAGAGGGAAATTCATTGTTCTGAACACACACATTAGAAAAACAGAATGGGAATAAATAAACACATTAATGCTGCATCTCCAACATCAAGAAAAGGAAGAGAAAACCAAAGCCAGAGCCCAAAGATGGGAAAGATTAGAGCAGAAATTAATTCAATTGAGGTGAAGAAAACAGTTCAAAATTATTGAATTAAAAAGCTGTTTCTTTGAAAGACTAAATAAAATTGATAAGCCTCTAGCTAAGTTCATCAAAAAAGAGGAAAGAAATAATTCAAATAGAAGCAATAAGGAGTGAAAGGGGTGTGATCACCACAGACCCAGTGGAACTTCAGAAGATTATCAATAGCTATTTTGAGAACCTTTATGCTGACAAAATAGAAGACACAGAAGAAAATGGACAAATTCCGAGAAAGGCACAAATTACCAACACTGAATCAAAAAGATTTAGCAACGCTCAGTTTCCCAATAATAGCCAATGAAATATGAAATGTAATAAAAAGCCTACTGACAAAGAAATGTCCAGGTCCTGATGGACTCACAGTTGAAGTGTACAAGAAATTTATGGAAGATATGATCCTTATACTGCTCAAACTCTTCAATGCAATTGAAAAGGAAACATCCTCCCAAAATCTTCCTTGGGGGCAAGTATTAAACAGATACAAAAACCAGCCAAAGGCACAACTAAATAAGAAAACTGCAGACCAATTTCCCTCATGAATATAGATGCAAAACTCCTCAATAAAATCCTAGCAAAAAGAATACAGCAAATCATCAAGAAGATCATACACCATAGGATTCATCCAAGACATGAAACAATGGTTCAATATTTGAAAATCCATAAATGTAATGCACTATATCAATACAGAGAAATCTAAAAATGACATGATCATCTCAATTGATTCAGAAAGGCTTTTGAGAAAGTACAACACTCATTCATATTCAAAGTCGTACAGAAAATTGTAATAGAAGGCCTCAACTTCTATTTGATAAAAGCTATCTATGACAACCCAATGGCTAATCGAAATCTAAATGGTGAAAAACTGAAATCTTTTACTCTGAGGTCTGGTATAAAATGAGGATGTCTTCTCTCACCCCTCCTATTCAATATAGTTCTGAAATCATTAGCTAGAGCCATTAGACAAGAGGGAGAAATAAAAGCAATAAGAATAGGTAAAGAAGAAGTTAAATTATCATAATATACAGATGGCATTATACTTTACTTAGAAGACCTAAAAAACTCCACCAAGAAGCCACTAAAGTTGGTTCACAAATCCAGTAGCATAGCAAGATACAAAGTCATTGCCCAAAAGTTAATACTTTTCCTCTGCACAGATAACCAACACACTGAAAGGTAAAATAGAAATAATAACTTTTACAATAGTATTGCAGAAAATGAAATATGCAGGAATTAATCTCACTAAAGAAGTCAAAGATCTTTTTATGAATATTATTGTATTCTAAAAAAGAGATCTTAGTGGATTTCAGAAAATGGAAAGATATTCCTTGCTCCTGGATAGGAAGAACCAACATAGTGAAGATGGCCATACTCCCAAAATTGTTGTATGCATTTAATGCAAACTCTACCAAACTATAATCAACATACCTCCCAGACCTAGAGAAATCATTCCTAAAATTTATATGAAACCAGAAAAGAACTAGAATAGCAAAGGTAATCCTGGCCAACAAAGACAAGGCAGAAGGCATTACAATTCCTGACTTGAAACTATACTACAAGGCCACTGTAATAAAATCAGCATGGTATTGTCAATGAAATAGACCTGAGAATCGAAGGAATAGATTAGAAGATACAGAGGGCTCTATGAACACACTCAGACACCTGATGTTTGACAAAGGGGCCAAGCATGTTTACTGGAAGAAAGACAGCTTCTTTAACAAATGTTGCTGGAAAATCTGGCCCTCTACGTGCCAAAAGCTAAAACTTGACACAGGTCTATCACCACGCACTAAGCTAAAGTGAAAAAGAATTAAAGATCTAAACATTAAAACAGAAAGAGTAAATCGCCTAGAAGAGAAAGTAGGACGAACACTTGAATACATAGATTTAGGTAAAGTGTTCATGAACAAAAATCAAATTGCACAGGTAATACTTGAGAGAATTGACAACTGGGACCACCTGTTATTGAGAAGTTTTTGTATCACAACAGAAATTACAAACAAAGTGAAAAGATAACCCACAAATTTTGAATATATCGTAACTAATAAGCACTCAGACAAGGGTCTGTTTTCTAGAATTTATAAAGAACTAAAACACATTAGGTCCCCTAAATTTAAAGACCTAATCCAGAAATGGGCATCCAAAATGAACACACTTCTCAGAGGAAGAAATCACGGAAGTGAATAAATAAATGTAAAAATGCTCCACATCACTAGCCAGGAATGGAATGAAAATTAGAACAACACTGAGATACCATCTCACCCCAGAAAGAATGTCTGTTGTAAACAAATCAACCATCTATAAATGTTGGAGAGCCTGTGGCTAAAGGAAACCCTTCTGTGCTGCTGTTGGGAAGGTAGACTAGTGCAACCATTATGGTAAATAGTGTGGAGACTCCTCAAAAAACTAGGAATGGAAATCCATTCAAGTCAGCTATCCTCTACTGGGAATTTTCGTGGAGGCAGTTAAAACATCACATCATAGTGATGTATGTGTACCTATATTTATAGCAGCACAATTTGTGATAGGCAAAACTTGGAAACAGCCAAGATGCCCATCGCCTGTTGGATGAAAAAGATGTGGTATATTTATACAACGGAGTATTACTCAGATATAAAGAATGATAAACTCGAAGCATTTTGAGTGGATGCCACTTGAAGATATACTCATAACTGAAATAAACCAGACCCACATGTGTAAATATCATATAGTTTCCCTAGTATAAGAACACAAAAGAAGAAAGAAAACTAGAAAGATATAACACAATTAAAAGGAAAGTGAGAACTTAAAGGTTAAACAATGAAGAGAGGGCAAGAAGAAAAGCTAGGAAAAATGCAAGGGCCAAAGCCATATATCTATATGCACAAGATGGGCAAGGCAATGATCCTGAGAAACATTAGCAGGTTTTTGAAACTAACAGTTTATTGGAAGGATTTTCACCCTAACTATACATGGTGATACCTGTGATCCAAGCAACTGCACTGAAGACAGCAATGTGTTATTGGGTCACTCTTGGAATGCCTGACATTCTGGTCTTCTAAATATGTATTTCTTGTCATGACATATCAATTAGACCTACATTGTCTCTCAAATAAAAGTTTGTTTGTTTGTTTTTAATGGATAATGAATGAAAAAAAAGGCAAAAGGAAAAGTAAAAAAAAAAGTCTCACGACTAATCCTGTACATGGTTACATTTCTATGTAAAAATATGTAATTGTTTATACATATTTTTAAAGTATTTTTTGTTTTTCAAGTTTTTAATCTCCAAATTCTGTAGGGACTTAATGTTTAACATATCAGTACCTGATGGAAAATATGTGTTCCATGTTATACCTAGGATGTTTGATATTCAGACAGATAGTAAAGTTAAACCCAACTGCATATATAGTAGGGTAATAATAAGCTTGTCTTCTGGAAGGTTAACAGCCTAAGTTTGCAGACCAAAAATTAGAGAAATGATGGTCTGCAAGGCCATCCAACATTTTGATCCTAGCCTTTCAAAGTCAGTGAAGACGCCGGACATAGGAGAGCCTGGACTGTAGCATCATGTAACTCAGTTATATCCCAAATTTTCTGATCAAGGAGATTATGGAGCCACAAAGCAACGTGATGGATGACATAGAGTGTGCCTAATGAGAGTCACGTGGAGAGAAAACATTATCTCAGGCTTCCTCAGACAGCAAATTGGTCAAATAATCACCATTTCTCTTCCACATGGCTTACACTGACAAAAGATTTGCATACATTGGTACAGCGTGATAGGATAAATCCTGAGAGGATTTGACTAACCTTATCAGATACAAAAGATACATTTCTTGTCATATAGGTCTTGCTTTATCTTGGTCTTAACTATCCAGCAGAAAAGTATAAAAAATGAGGTATATAAAGTAAAGCCATATTAATATACTGAGCTGTGAAGGGATCAAGTCAACAACTTCTGGGGATAACCTACTACTATTGTGGACTGCTGGACTGTGTTGGATTGTTTTGCTGAATTAACGCACCTATAATATTTGGATGCCAAAGGAATACCCATCTGTGACAGGACTAAACAAAAAAGGAGATACAAAGGAAGGACCATTCTGCATCTGTATATATAGTATAGTTATGATAGATATATACCTACTTTCACTTAAATCAATGAAAGGAAGTATTTGTACTAATAGTGTTTGAATGGATATCCTCTCTGTATTGTCTACTATGGATACCACTAAGAAGATAACAATGTAGATTGTATTAATTATTGAAACTGTCCTATTAATCAGTTTTGAAGCTGTCTTATTGCTATTTGTTTCTCAATAAAATATAATAAATAAAAAATACTTGTTTATCTAATATACCAGTACTCTCCTTAGATTAATTTTGTACTCACCCATGTCATGCATGACATTTTTGGGTCTGTTCATTTTTATTTTTTTTTTTTCAGAACCAGGAATTGACCTCAGACCCTTGC
Organism: Ctenomys sociabilis; assembly: GCA_004027165.1. Lineage (NCBI taxonomy): Eukaryota > Metazoa > Chordata > Mammalia > Rodentia > Ctenomyidae > Ctenomys > Ctenomys sociabilis. The sequence goes on from PVKA01029574.1 coordinate 6,493, forward strand.
ACTTTCCAGGGAAACCCTTATTGTACTGAGCCATCTCTCCGGCACCCAAGGTCCCTTCTATATTTGGCCATAAAGGCATTTATTAAAATGTTGTACATTCATAAAAAATCTATCAGTGCTAAAAACCAAGATAGGGTAATTGAAGTCCATATGTTAATCACCAATAGGAGCACTACTTTAATTACAAACATGTTTCTTCCCTCTCTTTGACCTCCTAAGTTGAGAACACACTCACTGCTAAATGTACCTCAGTTTATGTCCTCTCCCACAGTTTGGGAACAGGTCAAGAACCTCATCTTCTGAAAAAGAAATTTTTAAGGATCATTAAAATTCATAGCAGAGTCTGATGACAATGTGCAGTAGGCTTCAGAAGTTGGGGCAGATGGATTTCCAATGTTTTTACCACAATGAAATGCTAAATATTGGAAGAGATGTATATGTTCCACCTTATTTAAATAGTCTATAGTGTACATGTGGCGAGACACCACATGGTAGTCCATAAATATGCTCATTGTTATGATTGTACACATTGTTTAAAATTATTTAACATTTTTAAAAGTTAAATTTAAGCATTAAAAAGTACCTATAGTAAATGAAAGCAACCATAATACTTATCTACAGAAATGATGGTTAAATGTTATTTCCTGGTATCATAGCTAATAAAGCTCAGTATTTGTCAGTAATGAAAAGTTTATTAACAGCAGATATTTAGTTGCTTGAAAGAAACTTTACATTTACTGTCCGCAGTGCATGTCATGTAACTGCTACCATCCATCAATACCCTAGAGAGGAGATGGCAATGTTAATCCCCAAATAGTTCTGTGCAGAGAAGAATTGACAGCAGGCCTGACACTGCTATCTCTAGAAGGTTTAGTTGAAAGCATGACCTCTGACCAGAGAAGAGAGCTTGGATCTTGAAAAGGTTCACTCTATTGCCAGAACTGTTTGCACAAACACAGTGGTTTGCTGAATGCCTGCCTTTCTTTGGACTCTCACGTGACTCATCTGGAACAGCATCCCAGGTGCCCAGCTGACCTTGGGGCTGTGTTTCCAGTGAGTTCCCCAGCAGACCAATGATCACAGTTGTCCTGTAGGACTCTCCTGGGAGAGGAAGCTTGTGGTTGGTTTCCTCTGAGTTTTTCCCTAAGGGTCTTCTTTTTGCTAATTTACTTCAGTGTTACTCATCCTAGCTGTGGGTCCTCCCAGTGAATCACTGGACCTGGTAGTGGTATCTGGGTCCACCAAACACTTCTCAGTAAGCAGAAGAATTTTAAAGATCATTTGTTTCATGGGCTGGGGAGATAGTTTGGCTGTCTAAGCTCCTGCCTCACAAGCACCAGGACCCAGGTTTGATCCCCAGTACAGCATGCCAGCCAAGTAGTGAGACTGTATCAAATACATAAGTAAATAAGATATTTGTAAGAATTTAAAAGTTCATTTATTTGTGTTTTTCAAATGTTATAGTTAATGATGCTAGTCAACTGCTAACATATATTCTGCCATATCTAAAAGTAGTAGAGGAAAAATGAAACTGTAGCTAGTGAAAGAAAGACAAGATAGGGAGAATTTCTAGAAGACAGTGTTTCTCTTGGCACTGTTGTTTACATTCCCTGTAATGTTTTTCTTTTTTCAATTATTCATTTATTTTTATGTTTATTTTTAAGACAGAGTCTCACGGTGCAGTTCAGGCTGATCGTGAAGTTATTCTGCAGCCCAGGGTGGCCTCAAACATGCAGTGATCCTCCTGCCTCAGCCACTGGGGTGCTGAGATTAAGGCAAGTGCTCCCATGGCTGACTTCCTTGTAATGTTTTAAAGGGATGTTTCATGTCAGATGTATGAACACAGACTGAGGTTTGGATAGAGACATGGACAAACACATATGTATGCACATTTAGAAAGAGTAGGAGGAGTAGAGGGTGACAGATATTTAATTGCTGTGTTTCTAAGAATAGATCAATAAAAACTTTTGAATTATGAGAGCATCTAGGGCAATACAAGCAATCCTTCTATCACACTCATTAAGTATCATACTAATCTCATTTTTTAAAATTAAAAGTATTTTTCTCAAGTAGCAATTTCTGACCTTCAGTACTGACTTACACCCTTAGTCTTCACTTAATTAAGTCTGGCAGGCATGATTAGATGGGAAATCTAAACCTCTGAGCTGGCCACATGAGGGTAGAAGGAAAGCTCTTGAACTTGGGTTTCTAATGTGTTTTAAATGTATTTAGCACAGGGTCTACAGGGTCTCACTACACAGATCAGATTCATAGTGATCCTCCTGATTTTGTCCTCCCAAGCACTGGGATTACAGGCGCGAGCCACCACGCCCCGTCTCAATCAATATTTCAGTGCACCCAGGGGCATAGGTGGGGCAGGCATGGCAGGCTGGGAATAGAACCTCGGCTATTGCTCTCTGCTTAAGCAGGTGCTTTAGTCTGCTGAGCTGTCTGGCCGACCCTTCACTTGGGCTTCTGAATAACTTCTGATTATTCTCCACTTAAGGTTAGACTTTCAGTATGAAGTTGTGTTTCAAAGTCTTAGTATATTTTAGCGTCCTTGGGTAATGTCAAATATGATACAATATATTAAAAATTGAAGAAAAATGCAGCCAGTTACTAGTGACAGGTTAAATGATCATTTGTTCAGTGAGCAGCATCACAGTACATTATTACATCTTAAAATGTTTTAATTTAACTAATTTTAATGTTTTTATTCCATTAAAATATTTTAAAATTGCAATACAGGTTAAAACTCATATAGCAAAGAGCAGCAAAGCTTAAGCAGAGCTTTTCCTCTAAAAGATTTTAACTCAACTCTTTGTTTTCGTTTTCCAAAGTAAGTAAAATAAGGGCACAGCTTTATTTTGCTACAAGACTGTAAGTACACTGTCATCAAAGGTTCACTGCTGGCCATCCTGCACCAAATGTTCTTAATGCAGAAACTCACTATTGATCTCAGGCTTTGTCTTCTCCCAAAGGCAAACACAGGACCTGACTCTTTTTCTTCTCAGCTGCAAACACCAGACCCGTGAGGCAGTTTTGATATCACACCCTTGGAAACCCCAGGGGTACTGATCAGACTCAGAACCTCTGAATTAAAGTACAGTCAGGCTGAACTCAAACAAAATGTAGGACATCAACAACACAGATCTCCCAAAAAGAGGAAGAGGAAGAAGAAGATGAAGATGAAGACAAACAAGAAAGAAGAAGAAGAAGAGGAAGAGGAAGAGAAAGAAGAAGTGCAATGCATGCTTTATAAACCAACAGCAACAAAAAGGAACCAAAAAGCAAAAGCACATAACAACAAAGGCAAAATCTCCCAAGTAACTTTTCTAATGTATTATAAAAGGAAAAACAACTGTATTTTTTAAAAAATGAAAATGTCTGACACTTTGAATTGCATATTAACTCAATTAGTTTCTGAATGAGATTCACAAGACTGTAAGATTCCATGAAGGAGTTATCACATTAATTCTTCCTCACAAATATCAAAGAGAGATGCAGAAAATCAAAACTGACAGGTGTGCCTGGAAATAATTTCTGTTCTATGTTAGGACAATGCCCTGACCATTTCTATGTGCTGTCTAATGAGTATGTCTGAAGGAATTTCCATAGTGAGAATAGATTTGTGAAGTTTTACAAAACTGTCCCTGACCATTTACCAATATCATTTCAAAGCACTGTAAGTCCTACATGTGAGAAATGTATGTTCCCAAGGCACTCAAAATCCAGTTTGCCTGGCTTTACCTAGTATCATATTTTCATTGAATTTGATGGATTGCCTTCCCTGATTTTTGAAAAGCTTAGTTCTATGTCCAATAATAATGCCTTGTGAATGTCACCATTTGTCTTGTCAACTGTGGTAACACTGAATCCTCAATGAGCCAAAAATGAGGGGCTCTCTCATACTGTTCCCACATATGTGTTCTCCCAGAGATGGCTAAAGCATAAATATTACTCTTATGGAATACAAAAAAAAATTTTGAAAAAATACAGATAGTGTAATGTAATAGTCAGATCTCTAGGAAGATTTTCCTATCCATCATCAGCATCAGTTACAAGGTAGAGCCTGTTCTATAAGCGTGAATATGTTCAGATATTGTCACAGTAGCATTGCTCACACAGGGACAAAGCACAATATGAAGTGTGTTGAGATGAACATGTTCAGTTCATGCATGGTGATGTTCTCTGTCCCGCATGAATTCAACTCTGCTTGCTTCTCACCCCTTGTGTTTTTCTCCACCTCACTTTGGGATTTTATATCCTCACACTGCTTAAGGTATGTTGAGTCCAAGTCTGATAGTACACAAACTCACCGGGGTAACGACTGTGAAGGAAGAGCCGGGAGACAGTGTACCATTCAGGGGATGGGAAGGCCATGGGGAAGGACTAGGACCTATCAGGGTGACAGGAGAAAGCATGGCTCAGAGCCTGCACTGGCATTTTACTTACAGGGAAGGCTGATACATTGAGTGAATTTGGGTCTGATAGCTTAAATAGTATTGGAAAGGACTGGCCTATATTTAGTTGTGCACCACCTGCCCCAAGGGTGACTTACCTGGAGAAGAACATGGGCTTCCTGTTGGAAGCATTTGTTAAAGGTGGTAGTTAGTGGTATGGGGGCTATAGGCTGCTAGTGTGTATGTGAAAGGCTCACTTGTAGGAGTAATTCTTTTATCTTATACTTATAAATGCTTAGGCTGGGGAGATGGCTCAGTGGATTAAGTGCTTGCCTGGCAAGTGCAAGGGCCTGAGTTCAATCCCTGGTTCCACCAAAAAAAGCCAGCAAAACAAAACAAAACAAAATTTATAAATGTTTGATATCCACTATAAGGACCTTCTACTAAAAGGAATCTCTCTTATTCATATTTATGTCCCCAGTACCTCACACAGTACAAGAACAGTGGGCAATGGATAAATATTTATTGAACGAATTAAGACAAATTCCTAGTTAAGGTGATTTCTGTTTAAAGCAGCTTAGGGGGGTTGTAGGTTAGCTCAGTTGTTTAAGCACCTGCTGGAGCAAACCCAGTCAGGTGCAGGGAAAGGTGGTTCAATCCCCATCTCTTCATGCCTTGCCAGACCATCAAAAAAGAAAAAAATTCTGTTAAACAAGCTTTATACTTTAGTTTTGTCCTTCATTAGCAACACTGACAGAAGGGTATAATTTAGCCCATATATTTACTAGTTTCATTAAGTAACAAGATGAAGCATTATTTAAAACGAAGCAATATTCAATCATCAAAAAAGTAAATTAGGCTGGGGAGATGGCTCAGTGCAATAAGCGCTTCCTTGGCAAGCACAAGGGCCTGAGTTCAATTCCAGGTTCCAACAACAACAACAAAAAAGAATTGTTTTGTGGGGCTGGGGAGATGGCTCAGTGGAATAAGCGCTTCCCTGGCAAGTGCAAGGGCCTGAGTTCAATCTCCGGTTCTGCCAAAAAATTTAAAAAAAAAAGTACATTTATATTTCATACATTGAATATTTAACCTTAGTTAGGTTTCAGTTAAATCTTGCCCATCAACACCCTGGTGAATTTTTGGTAGATTTAGCCAAAAATATTTTGAATGAATCCCAATGGGAAGAGTAAGGTCATATCCCAAGTTCTGTGTGAAGCTTAATTCACAACCCACACTTCTGAAATCTAATAATCGTGTATCATTGAAGTATACTGTTGTCCACCTTGCCAAATACAGTTTATACAGCATTAAGCTATTTTCAATGAGGTGAAATTTGGTTAAATAGAAGATCAAGCATTGCAGTCAATCATACGGTGGTGATATATGTCATTAAAATGCATCTGCTCTGTGCCTGAACCTGAAAAAGAAAGCTGTATCAACTGAATTTTAATTATTGGCACAGGGTAAAACTAAACATGTGGTAGGGTAGATGAGAAATACATCTATTTTGGATTTTATTTAATGAAAGGTCACATGCATAATATACTTTTCAAACTAGAATCGTATGGTCATAGATATTCAATATGTAAAATAGTGGCAGTTGAAGAAAAAAGCACTCTCAGGTTTCATTTTTGAGGTATTAAAAAAAAATAGCCAAACTTACAACTTGATCGGTAGCAAAATATATTTCCATTGAAAACTGTTTTTTCTGGAGTTTATTAACTTTATTTTTAGGAAGAAATTAAGCATGATAATCTGGTCAGTGGAATAAGCACTTCCCTGGCAAGTGCAAGGGCCTGAGTTCAATCCCCAGTTCTGCCAAAAAAACCCAAACAAACAAACAAAAAATAAACAGCATGAAAACTGTTCCTGAATTATGAATTACTGTATGACTTTAAATTATACCACCTAAAGGAAATAGCAAATAACAACACCTACGGAAATATTTACCAAAACTTTCTACAAGGGAATATTTGAAAGAATGTGAGGTGTGTCTATGCACATGCTGATAACCTACTGTTTACTGGGAGTTTCTTTTTTTTATTATTACTAATTTTATTGAGAAATAAGTAGCAATCAGACAGTTTCAAAACAAGTTAGTAGGACAGTTATAATAATAGATTGCATATTGTCTTCGTAGTAGTTATTCATAGTACATGTTGCAGACATGATATCTTGTCTAAACACTATTAGTTCTTAACTTTCTTCTCATTGAAATAAGAGACAGTAGCTGTATATCTATGCTATTTTGTACATCCTGATACATGTATTTTTCACTACAAAATGGTCCTTCATTTATATCTCCCTTTTTGCTTAGTTTTGTCAGAAATGGGTACTCCATTGCTATTCACATATTGTAGGTACATGAATACAGCAAAGTAATCCAAAGTTCAGCATGTCAACAATTGATGGAAAATACATGTTCCATGTTATGTCTAAGGCATTTGATATTCAGAAAGATATTGATGTTAAGTTAACAGCCTATGTTTTAGGGTAACAATATCTTAAGTTTTTCTTCTGGAGGATTAACAACACTGCAGACCAAAAAATTAGAGAAAAAGAGGGGCTACAAGGATAGCTGACAGTGTGGCCCTAGTCCTTCAGGGTCAGTGAGGATGCAGAACATAAAAGAACCTGTACTGTAACATCCTGTAACTCAATGGTTTTCCAAATTTTCTGATCAAGAAGATTATGGGGCCACAGAAAAAAGTCAATGACAATGTAGAGTGTGCCAAAGGAGAGTCACATGGAATGAAAACATTTCTCAGGCTTTCACAGAGGGCAGATTGGTCAAGCAATAGCCATGATTCATCCACATGTCTGAGACTAACAAAAGATCTACAAACTGCTATACATGGTTTCAGGGTAAATCCTCAGAGGATTTGACTGACTTGTCAGATACAAAAGTTACTGATATGTACATCTTTCTTTATTTTGGTCCTAACCATCCAGCAGAAAAGTATAAAAATGAGGTACAAAAAGTAAATTATATTGATATGGTGAGCTGTGAAAGGCTCAAGTCTACAACTACTGACATTGCCTGGCATGTGGATAACCCACGACTATTATAGGCTACCAGTAGTTTCAAAGTCAACTCAGTAGCTGACTTTTATGCCAGAAATATATTTCTATAAGTATCCTGTTTGCATATGAGAATACAAGAAGACAAATAATTTAAATTGCTTATTGATACTATTTGACATAATACATACCTAAATATATCAAATTAATGTTCCCTCTTACACCAAAGAAGTTGTAGAAGTTCAGCTTACTAATTTTCTTTATATGAACTAATTTTTATTATTTCTTTAAAATCATGCTTGATTTATTCCCTTTTATTTTTATACAGTTTTAGTTTCAGAAAAATGTTACAACTTCAATGCTTTTAATCTTCACACATCATATAGTAACATCTAGTCAACATTTTTATTACCTGATTTTATTGGCAATTATAAAGTCTGCACTTTTAAATACTTATTCAGTCTGCTTTCTGTTTTATTAATGCCCTTTTTTATCTGCTCAGATAGGAACGGCAGTTTAACGACTCTGAGGAATGTATTCTAACAGTCCAGGCCTGAGATAACCAGAAAAAGCACGCTGAACATTAGCACAATTTCATTGCCATTTGAATATTTCATCAGGAAGCATAAATTGATAAGCTTTAAACTTTTCAACCAACAGCAGTGCTTCCAAGCAAGTCAAAATTTTAGTAGGAAAGTTTCAATAGTGTAATGAATTTCCCTCATGATTAACATGATTTCTATGATATATCCTATAATTTTACTGTAGATATTTAAAATGCAGACTGTATTAGGTTCATTAAAGGATTTCCATCAGTTATACAGAGTTAGAGTTCCCTGAAAAATTCCATACAACATCTGGAACATCTATACACTACAAAGTTATTTCTTGAGGTCTGAGTACATGCAGTGAAGACTCCATGCAAGCCACATGAGGAAAATGGGAAAACTGTTCTCTGGAAAACACCAAAGATTGTGGGGAACCATTGAAATGACCTTTCTTGAAAGAAAACCGGTTATCTTCATGTTAATAAACCTGGCTGTAGTTCCATGTACTGACTCGTACAGAGCTAGCCAGCACTTTTCCTTATCTCCTACATTGGCGTTAAGCAATGCACATTGGTCCAGGCTAGGTGCTGATGCGTAGTTATTGAAGCAAAGACAATGGAGCATTGTCTCCCTCACTCCCACACCCACCACCAGCTCTCAATGCAACGTGTGTGAACCAAGGCTGGATGGAGTGGCTTGATCTACCCTGCTGGCTGGCACTTAGCCTCCAGATAAGAGGCTGTGGCTTCCCAGGGCATGAAAGATGACACATTACAGCTGAAGCATCCACATACTATCTCAGTTGTGTTATAAAGATTATTCTCCCTGCATTTACTTTTCTCTGTATATTGCAGAGGTGACTTCAGGCCTCCTATCTAGCCCAGCTCACAACACTCAGGTACTTTCTGTCTTTTTCATAGTCACTCAACCTCAAGCCATTTCCTTCTTCACAAATTAATAAAATGAGGGCTGGGTCATGGGTCACATTCTTGTTCTGGTTAACCATCATCAGAGCCAGACTCAGGACCCCTTGACTCCCCACCATTTTGGACATATTATTGTGCCTTTATTTACAACATGGCTTGTGCTGCCAGTAGCAGACTGAAATTAAGTCCAGAGAATTACAATAACTTTTCCTTCAAGTTACAAGTATATACTTCCCAGGCCACAAAGAGGAAGGGCTTTCTATACAAGATCATAGTGTTCTGAGAGTTTTCATGTAATTCAAGTTTTCTAGTAGCAGAGAGTTGAAACAATGACTTATTTCCAATTTCAAGGTAACAAAACTGAGAGAAGTGAAGCCTCTTCCTTAGGGTCCTAAGTCCACAAGAGAAAAGGCAGGTTTATGTCTCAATCTTCTGGGCTCTGTTCTCAGACAAAGTAGAGCCACAGACTTGGCCTTTGCTTTACACAGATGCAGACAGTAAAACAAACACAAAGACTCAAGGGCCAAAAACTGACACTTGCCCAGGAGGAGTTGCAAAAGTTTACAAACATAATTTAGGTAACCACTGAAGTGGAATAAATTATAGTTATATGGGAACTAGTTCCTAAAATAAAGGTTACATGGCAGTCCTTGTTATCCATGGTTTTTGCTTTCTTTGTCCAGGTACTTTCTGTCTGGTAATACTTTTTTTTAATGTGTTTAGCAGAGGGTCTCACTACACAGCTTGGACTCACAGTGATTCTCCTTTTTTCATCCTTTCCAGAGCCTGGATTGCAGGCATGTGCCGCAAAACCCAGACTCAGTGGTCAGCTCAGCATGCCTAGGGGCAGGGCTGGCACTGCGTGTGGTTCTGGGGATCAAATCCTGGCCCTTGTGCTTGAGTAAGCAGCACTTAGTCAGCTGATCTGTATTACTGGCCCCTATCCAGCAATATTAAATAAAAAATTATATTAAAATAACAATTTTTAAGTTTCACGTGGTGAGCCTGTCTGAGTAGATATGAAATCTCATGCCATCCTGCTCCACCCTGCTCCACCTAGCCCTTTGTCTAGCACATCCGTGCTCTATGTTCCACTTGCCTGGCAGCCGCATTGTCAGCAGGTGTGGGTATTAGCTCCAATGTCGCAGTGGCAAGGGATGTGTGTGAAATGACCTTTATTTTGCCCCATGACCGCAAAGCACCAGAGCAGTGATGCTGGCAATTTGATCACCATATTTCATCATAGTTTTTTGGTTTATTATTAGTTGTCATGTTATTTCTTGCTTTGCCTCATTTATCGTAGACATTATCATAGTAATGTGTACATGGAAAAGAATAACACATGCAGAGTTCAATGCTCTGTGCTTTCAAACATCTTCTAGGGTGTCTAAATCAATGGGATTGCTGAGGAAGTGCCATTTTGAGATACCCACGTGAAATACATAAACTCTCTGAGCACTGCTGTCACAAGCCGCAGCTGCTGAGCCATGCAAGAGTTACTCTGTTCAGTCCCAGACACAGTACCCCTCTCCAGAAAGCACCCTTCGAGAGCTGATCTAAGGAGCCATGCAAGTGCTTAGGGAGCTTTCCTTCAGACAGCTTGATGTGTTCTGAGAAAGTCACACATCTGCTCTCACCAATATTTCAGTGGTGGGTTTCTTACTGAATCCGAGCAAAAGCACTTGCCTTTGCCCTTGTGCTTTACTACCTTCTTGCAGAAACACAAATACAGCTTTCCAAACGTGTCACTTTGCTCTTTTTCACAATTCACCAAACCTAGGGCAGTTACTGGAGGAATCAAAAAGAGATGCTCAGAATTTCAGGATATGGTTTTGTGTCTCTGAAGGTGCACGGCTTCAGAGTTGTATATTCTAGCTTGATCTGATCTTATACACAGTGAGAAGAAAGAAAAAAGTTTACTACTTAAGACCCTTTCTTTAAAGCCAAGTAAAATATATGAAATAACTGTCCTCCCAACCATCACAAACATCAGAGTGGAGTTGTCCAGGGTGATGAAGAGAACACTCCGCGTCACAGGCACCCATAGTAGGCACACTCCCTGCATCAGCTGTGTGACTGTTCATCTCTCTGTGCTTCTGTGTCCGTGTGTAAAATGGGTGAAAGGAAATCTCCCCACAGGCTTGGCTTAGGAAGCCATGAACAGTACCAACAGAAGTCTTGTGAATTGCTTTTGGAATAACAACAATTATTCTTTGACTCTTACAGAAACATATTTCAGCATTTAGAATAGATGAGGTCCAATATGCTAAATTGAATTGCACGCAGTTAGTAAGATAATGCTGCTTATAAAATGTGAATAGTTTGTTTTGTTTACTTACCAGACATGTCTTTTCCTTTAGCTTCTTTTACTATATCTCAGGTACTTTTATCAAGACCCATGAATATCAAGCCCAAATTCCTCAATAATAAATGCATATTCAAGTCTTTTTACCAGATATATAATATATAATATTATATATAATATTGTACATAATGTATATAATATTATATAATATATAAACAAGTAGAATTTTTGTTTTTTAAATAATTTTATGTAAAGTCATTATCATCATTTTCCTATTAATATAGATTTTTATTTAAAGTTCCTACAGTTAATCCCTATTTCTCTGAGCTTGTACCAATGTAGAAATAGTAACTTGTATATTCAAGGGAAATCTACAGCAGCACACCTAAGCCAATAATTTTCTTCCTCTTAGGAGATACATCCTTTAAAAGGAAAGTTTCTAGTCACTTTATTTACTTGATAAAGCAGCAGGCCATTCTCAGACAGCTCTGACCACCATGGAGCCCAGAGTGGCGAGTCAGGTGTGGGAGTGTGGGCCACACCGCGCTGCCACTCTGCTGGAACATGCAGCTCTTGGGACTGTAAATCCTCAGCGCCAGGCAGAAATTAAGAGGCAGAATTTAAAAATAAAGGATGATGGTTTATTTGAAATCAGATAGAAAAAGGAAAAAGATAAATAGCAAAGGGGCAAAAGAAGGTAAATACCCATAGGATTTGTCCTCAGCTCTTTTCTTTCAGACTGGTGTCCCTTTCCCATGTGGGGCACCTAGAACTTGCAAGAATTTGATTGGCTCTCTGGCTGTTTGTGACCTCAGCATGGGCACCTCTGTCTAAGTGGTTTGGGCCATTTGATTCTTGCCTGACCTTTCATGAAAGGTAAGCGTGGGGAAGTGGAGCCTCCTGAAGGGCAGCTTAGAGTTAGAAATTCTGTAAAGAAGGCGTGTGTGTATCTGGTGCAGTGGTATAGTCGTGCTAAGGTGAGAATATACTGCGTGTAACTTTTACATATTTAAAAAGTCCTTAGGTGGTTGCTTCTGTATTCTTTGTTATCAGGCAAGGTTGGAAGCTGTTATCCTGGTCTTTCATGCTGCTGGCTATATCTCTGTTATGCCTGTTGACTCTTTGTGATAAATTCTTATGCTAACTGTCTTACCTGGCACCCTTCCAGTTCTGGTTTTATCTCTTTTTCTTTAACCTTCGTTTTCTAATTTCTAAAGTTTACAGAAGCAAAAGCTGCCTTCAGTAAGATTTCTTCTTAATTTTTTAAAATAAAGCTTAATGAGATCTTTATCATTTTTTACTGCCTCTGATTCCATGTCTCGATAGAAGAAAAGAAAACAATCTAAAATATATACCTATTAGATATTAGTTCACATTGCATGTATTCTGGTATAACATTCATTTTCCAAAATACTAGGCAAATTGTATTGTCTCTATAATATACACTAACATTATGAGTAACACACTAAACATTCTGTAAAATAGACCAAAAACTAGTCCACACACCTGCTTAAATAAATACAAAACAATCCAAAGGAACACATGTATACTATGGGACCATTGTGCACTGAAACCAGAAATCAATCACAAGATAAACCACAGAAAATTTATAAACTACTATAAACTTAATAATGCACTCCTAAATACTCAGTGGGTGATAAAAGAAATTAAACAGTTTCTAAAATCCAAAGCAATACCAGGACGACCACACCGGAACCAAGCAGTCACCATGAAAGCAGTCCCGAGAGGGAACTTTCTTAGTCAGTGCTCACATTAGAAAAATAGACAGCGCAAATGACTTACATCATCATAAACTTCAATAAATAAAATTTCAGAAATTTTATATCTCCTTGGTTCAGTTATGCTCATTTGTGTGTGTCTAAGTATGCATCCGTTATTGATTTTCCAGTTTATTGAAGTACATAGTGGTTATTGTCTTCTGGATTTTGGTGGTGTACATTTCAATTTTGCCTCTTTGTTTCTAATTGCAAGCATGTGAGTCTTTTCTCTCAGTTTGGCTAAGGGCTTAACTATTAAATGAATAGACATAAAAAGTACAAACAGCAAATAGGATAGATATACAGCTACTTTCTCTTTATTGAATGAGAAGAAAGATTTGTACTAATAGTGCTTGGACAGGATATCATGTCTGCATCCTGTATTATGAATAACCACTAAGAAGACAACAATATGCAATGTATTAATTATTGAAACTGTCCTACTAATTGGTTTTGAGACTGTCTCATTGTTATTTGTTTCTCAATAAATTTTTTTTTTAAAAAAAGAAGTGCAAATGGCCAATGAATGCATGAAATAACTTAGAGAAATGCAAATAAAAACAACAGAAGATGAACTTTCATCTTCCTCCAGAAGAAAAACAATGGCTATCATCAAGAAATAATAATAGCAGTGCTAGCAAGGCTCCAGCAAGGGAGGAATCTTCCCAAATTGCTGGGATGTTTAGTGTGACCATTGTGGGATGCAGTATAGAGAGTTCTTAAGAAGTGAAAAGAATACAAATTCCACTTGATCCAGCTATTCTCTTGCTAAACATCTTCTGAAAAGAATAAGAGGCACCCTGTAATCCCAGAACTGGGAGGCTGAAAACAAAATTGCTGTGGGTCTGAGCTGTGTTGTGAGACCCTGTATCAAATAAAAAGATAACAATAAAAAAGAATAAAAGGCATCATATTATAGTTATATGTGCGTGCCAGTGTTTATAGGAACACAGTCCATTATAGCTAAATCCGGGAAGCAGCCAGCATTTCCAAGAGAAGATGGTGAAAGTGTGGTATCTATATGTAATGGAATAGTACTTAGTTATAAAAAAAGGCTAAAGTGAGACATTTATAGAAACATGGTTGTACCTTAAAAATGTTTCTCCCATCTTTGCCCCTTCCTTCTCCCTCCCTACTCTGCCCATCTCTTGATCCTCTTCCCATTTGAAATATCTCTGCCTACTTCCTTGTATCTGTCTCATATTGTACTCTTTAGTTATTTTTTTTTTTTTTTGGCTTCAGTATTTAAGTTTGTGTGTCCAATTCATCTCACTTAACTTTATAGTCTTAAAATGTGTCCATCCATTTACCTTTGAATGCCTCGAGTTTTGCTGTGAATGCATCAAATTTATCTGTTTTGTGCAGTAGTACTCCATTGTGTATAAATAGCACATATTTTTACCTATTCAAATAAAAAGAATTGGAGAAGGAAATGAAAATAGAGCTTTCAGAAACAGAAAGGTGAGCAGCAATTGTAAAGGCCAGTGAGGGCAGGAGGGCTTGGCAAAGGAAAAAAGAGTAAAGATGTGCTGGACATGGGCCCCAGCTCTCCACAACAGATGCCAACTTTCTGTACCACAGATGTGGACTAAGAGAACAACAGAAGCAAAACTAAAAACTAATGTTCAGTGAAATATATCAGACACCCAAACTTAGGTACCATATGATTTCTCCCACGGGGGAAACCCAAAGAAGACAATATAAGCTTGATGGAAGGAAACAGGGAGATGGATGTTTTGCAAACAAGAAGGAATCAAGAGACAAGAGGTCAGCGGAATGGAGCATGAAAGAAATGCATGGAGTGCATGTACAAACTGACCGTAGTGCATGGAGTCCTGTGTCCCAAACATGAACCATAAAAGGAGGGAAGTGGTCATTGAAAGAATAAGGGAAGGAGGAGAATAGAGAAGGGAAGAGGAGCACAAGAAATTAAGATACACAAGTCCATCTTGAAATGTTGATCTGAACATGTAGCAGTGCTGGTCCCAATCACGGGAGACTCTAGCCTCATGCAGGGCAGAATCCATGTGTTCGTAGCAGCCTCTTGAGTCGGGTGGTCAGGCACTGACCTCTCTCCCTGAATGTGTCCCAACTCCTCTGTTCTGACCCTTCCTTGCCTCACTTGTACCCCTCCAGCCTCACTGGCAGTTCTTCAGGTGCATCTGGAGCAGTCCCTGCTCAGGGTCTTTGCATGTGCCCGCCACCAGCCTCAAGCCTTTTCCAGAATCCTGTAGATCCCACCTATCCTGCTTAAGGTCTTAACATCTAGCTTTAGTGATAGTTTCCCAGACTGATTTATTTAAATTGTCATCCACTCCCCACCTCTATAGCCCAAATCTGAGGGCTCTAAATCTTCAGTCCTTGCTTTACTTTGCTATGCACTGATCTCTGTAAATTTCCATTTATTGTGTTTATTTCCTTGCTTACTGCCTGTGCTCCTCTGCCATCGCAGTTCCCCCACTTCCATCCAAGAATGTAAATCCTAGTCAATCCCTTTCAGTAAGGGATTGTGATTTCTCAAATCTACAATCAAAAGACAGAACTGGAAGACTAGATCAAAAACAAAACTGAATGGTCTGTTGCATTCAAGAAAATTATCCAAACCAAAAGGAAATTCATAGCCCACCATTCAAAGGATGGAAGACAACATTCCATGTACCAGGACCCCAAAGGCAAGCAGGGATAGCAATTCTATTCTCTAAGTAATTTTATTCTCTAGGTAAACTTCAAACTGATCAAAAGAGGCAAGGAAGGTCACTAGCTCTTAGTTAAGGGAACAACTCAACAGCACACAGTAGCAATTGTCAGTGCAGATACACCAAATATTGGTACTCCTAACTTCAGAGAACATCCATCCACCATGGCAAGGAATGCTGACTTTTGCTCCACTGCTGCAGAGGTACACTGAAAACACCAGGCAGGACACAGGAGCCATTCACTGCCTGTTTGTGTCATGAGGTATGCTGAAATACAGGAAAGAAAACCAAAAGCACACACTGGCCCCACAGGCACGTTAGTGGGTTTGCAGCACTGCACAGCTATGGACTCTCCCAGACTTTTCTATAGCTCTTAGGTTACATCAACTGGGAGAGGGAGAATGTCAACCCAGGTGCCAAAATAAATGCTGATGCACTTTTAAAAAACTCTTATACCAATTACATAATCATTTTGTACTGCATGGAATGGCCATAATGCATAGTACCATTTCGGTCCTCAAAACTGTATCCAACAGTCTACATGTATGACAGTCTGTGCACCCAACAGGAGTTGCATAGCCTGTGCTGCCTAGTGGGTCACATCCACCTTAGCATGTATATGCACATGCTGGGATCTTCAAATACAACAAAACCAACTCACAGCACAGTTCTCAGAACTTGTGTCTTATTGTTAAAGGGACATGTGACTACAATCTGTAAAGTCTTAACACATTTGCACAAGATCATCTGTAACAAATGATGAAACAAGAGGATGTCCTGATTGCTCAGAACCTGTGCAGGGCAAAGTGCATTCAAGGTAAAGTTTCATGTGTGATGCCTGCAATTTCTAAAATAGATTTTAAAAGACATCAATGCTTGTTAGCACTTACTTGGTCTTATGTCTGTATGAATCAAATGAAGGGCCAATTCTGAACCTGGATCCACACAAGTCCTTAATAGCCTCCTTCAGTGTCAATAGATGAACTGCCAGCTCAGAAGCCACTCTAATAAAAACACTGTCCTGAAGGAATTATAAAGTACCTTTTGATCTTCTAGTGAACATCAGAGATAGACTATAAAGTGTTACACAAAGTCTATGTGTATGTTTTATGACTTTTGGAAAACATGTCTATAAGGCAATAAAATATTAGCAGCCAATTTAAAAAGCAGCTTTAGAAAGGATAATCAAAGGCTGAGCTGTGGACTCCACATCTTTTTCATTTTGTATTTTCAATTTTACCATGTGATCTGAGTCTGACAATTTTGAATTTTAAAACTCAATGTACACCACTCATCTTCAGTACTAACATAATATTTTCTAGCATATCATTTTGCAATGTTTAACATGTAGGCATTTTACCGCATGTGTGGCCCTAGATGCAGAATTTCTCCTCTTTAAGATATTAATTTAACTGTCTCTAAGAAATCTACATGACATTCTATGTCATTTAAGGGATTGCAAAATTTGGGGCAGCTTGTGCAATCACATTCTTAAGACGGCTTCAGTCATACTCCGGAGCCTGTCCTCTTACTGTTGCCTGTGAGACATGAAAATAATGCAAGAGCTCTATGCATACTTGTATCCCAGTATTCTTGAGATGTGGACTTGCACAGCCCAACTGTAAACATGCTTGTCCAACCTACCAATTACAGAAGGATGTATAGCACAAGTGCTAATTCTGTCTCTCTCTTTTGTATTTTAGGAAAGGGTCTACAGGGTGTTCAGCATCTCACTACTAGATCAGATTTATAGTGATCCACCTGTTTACAGCCTCCTAAAAGCTAGGATTACAGGATTGCGCCATCATGCCCAGCCCCAATTGCCATTTCAGGTTGCCCCAGGGGTGGGGCTGGCACAGCAAGCCCAGAGATCAAACCCCCAGCTGCTGTGCCTGCTTGCAGGTGGTTTAATCCACTGAGCTATTTGGCTGGCCCTACAAGTGGTACTTCTCAATGAGTAGAACACGTTTCCATCCTTAGTGGAAGACGGATGTTAGGTAGGAAGTGAAATCACGTGGGAGGGAAGTTTAAAACCTGAAACCCAGCTTGCCACCAACTGTAGGACCTTGGGGAATCTCACTTAATTATCTGTGGCATAAATTTTCTTATTTATAAGATGAACATGTAAAGTAAATGGTATTTAGAAACCTAATTAAACCCTATAATATTTTAATCTGAATTACTTCCTAGGTATTTTACCTGTAATTGGTTCCCATGGTTAGCAAGCCAGTAGAATATTCACTCCTAAGAGATCCTAGCAGAGAGTCTTTCTCACATTCCAGTAATAGTACTGGGTGGTCAGGCCCTCCCCTACTTCCTCAACCCTCCCCCGGAAATTTGAAACTCATCATTATGCAGTGATACTGAAAAATACACCGGCCAATTTGCAAAGTCGAGTTGTTAAAAAATGCATATAATGAAAAATGAAAACTTGCTTGCCAGTGTAGAATTTATTTTCTTCTTTTCCCTTTCTTTTTTTTTTTTTTTTTTTACTGTATCCAGCCAAATTTATTTTTTTTTATTTTTTTTCCATTTATTTTTATTTTATTAAAATACAAATGTCAATCAGACAGTTTCAAGACACCTTAACCATACAGAGTCGATGAATTAATACATTGCAAACTGTTTTCATAACGTTTTGGTACTGTACAAGGTGCATACATGATATTATATTTACAGGTATTATTTTAGCAGATATCTCTTATCAGTGAATTAAGAGTGTAGTTGCTTACTTATCTTTTTTTTATAGCTGAATTGTATCAAAAATTCAATAATTATTTACCCAGTGGATGACCATAGCACTAAAAGCCGACATAATATCCTATCCAACCACCATTAGTGCAGATCTTGTCTCTCATAGAATTATGTAGAAGCACAGCGTTATCTATCCCAACTGTACTGTCTATACACACACATCATCATTTTTTCTTTCTACAACCCTTCCTTTGTCTACACCTGTCAAAAGTGGGCACTCCATTGACATTCAACTACCTTAGGTGCTTGAACTCGACACCACAATCCAACACAGTTCAGCATTCTGCAACCATAGGGAGTTATTCAAAGAAATTGTCGACCATATCCATTTACCGCTCAGCTTAATATTATGGGCTCACGATGTATACTTCATTTTTATACTTTTCTGCTGGATGGTTAAGACCTAGGTAGATCTGACTCCATACTGATTTTGCCTAAGTACTGATGAAGAGAGCTAACTACTCCCACTTGCTTGCCACACAGCCTTCATAGTTTCTCTGAGACCTGGGGTGTGCTCCAAGACTGGCGTGCTCAAGGCTGGTATCCCAGGCCACT
Source organism: Ctenomys sociabilis (assembly GCA_004027165.1). Lineage (NCBI taxonomy): Eukaryota > Metazoa > Chordata > Mammalia > Rodentia > Ctenomyidae > Ctenomys > Ctenomys sociabilis. The sequence goes on from PVKA01029574.1 coordinate 25,479, forward strand.
GCTGTTGGGAGGAGGGAGAAACATGAAAAGGAGGGGAGTGGTAGAAGACCACACTCATTAGGGTAAGAAGGCTCCCACAGAGCACATTGAGGTGCAGCAGCTCCACATGCCCCACTCTTGCGCTCTCTCCTCTCTTTCCTTTTGCTTCCATCCTGGCCTCCATGAGAAGAGTGGCTGGGTCCAGCACAGGCTTCCCACCATCAGGCAACACCTTGCCTCTGGCCCAGAGGCAGAGGCCAACCAGCCATGCAAAGAAGCTCCAAAATCACAGGAAGAGCCTATCCCTTTAGGGTTCATTATTTTTTTCATCTTGTTACAGTGACAAAAAGCTGATGAACATAGTAGTGTACATGGAATCCTCATCAAAAGCTCACAGTCAGGTTGAGGATGTTGCTCATTGGTAGAGCACTGACTAAGCGAGTATGGGCCTCTGAGTTCAGTCCCCAACAGTACAAAAAATATATGTTCTCAAGATACATCCTTTTAGGTTGTGAATGGTGGCACATTCCTGTAATCCCAGCACTCTGAGCAGCACTCTGAGGATCCTAAATTTGACCCAAGCTTGGGCATCAATGATTTAACAAGATCCTGTCTCAAAATAAGAGTAGTGGGGCATGTAGTTGAGTGGAAAGTCTCTGGATTTAATCACTCCAGTGTTGAGGGGAAGGAGGAGAGAGAGAGAGAAATCAAGGTAACCCTAGAAAGTAAACACCAGGAACCTTCTACAAATGAAGAAACTAAAAGTCAGCTTTACCTAACTTTGCAGAAGTGGGGGTCTCAAGGAAGGCAATGTTTTCCATCCATAAGCAGAAGTTAATTCAGCACATTTTATGGAGGGTCTCTTCGTTAGTAATCCAATCATGATTACTGCAACACTTCACCCATCATTATGAAACATCTTTGACAACCATGGTGGTCCAGGATCACACACACACACACACATACACATACACACACACACACACACACACACACACACACACAACCATCTGGGTCAGTGAGCCCACAAGTAAGTATGCTGGCTCCTGTCTCTGGCTAGTGGGACAGAGTGCACAGCACTGCGGGTTCCACTGGTAGCCAGTTTCCAGGCCTGAAGGAAGCCGGCCTGAGCTCAACCCCATATAACCAAGAGGAAGAGTTAAAAGAGCCATTATGATGAGATGCTGGCACCCACACATGACTGTACTGTCCCTGCTCTCTTTCATGTTGCCTTCTACGGAAGATAACAAATGCCCTTACTTTTTAAGCCAACTAGAATCAGGGTGTCTCTTCTTACAGAATCATCCTGACAAATATTAATGTCATTAAGCACTAGATTTACAAACATCATCATTATCGATTATTTAGTGAAACCCATCTTTTCTCTCTGCATGACTCTGAGACCTGTGGTAACATAATATTTTACTAAATCTCACTAGATTTTACTGATAAATCTTTCCCTTTCCAGGAAACTCATTCACTTGCTAAAGATTTATTGAACACTTACTCTGTCTTAGGCATTTTGGTGAGAAAAACAATTCATGACCCCTAACCTCACAGAGTTAAAGTCTAGGATGGAGGGAAGTGTAGAAGCCATATGCCGGTGATACCATCATATGTAAAAAATGTGTGTGTGCATGTGTATGTGGGGGGGTGTGGGGGTGTGCATGAGCAATGACTTATATTCCTGCTCTGGGAGTGTAGAGAATGGAATCTGTACGATGTTTAGGATGTCTGGAGGACGCTAAGAACCCTTCATAGTGATAAGTCAGGACTCTTGCTCTAACTCCAAGGCTCTCTTCCTTTGGTCCTGAGCTGGGGCCAAACACAGAAACAATCCCACTCAATTTTGTACCTTGGACTCAAACCAGGACATAGCTATAGGAAATTCTTTTCTTCTGTTGTTAACAACAAAAGACAGCAAATCGCTCAGCAGATTAAAGGGCCAGGGCTTTGTTCCCTGCACCTGCTATGCAGGGCCCGCTCCCAAGGTGCACTGAGACAGCAATTGAGACTGGGCGTGATGGCATGTGCCTATAATCCCAGCACTTGGGAAGCTGAAAAACAGGAGAATCACTATGAGTCTGATCTATGTAATGAGTCCTTGTAGATCCTCCAGACCCTGTACTAAATATATTAAATATAATAATAAAGTAAAATACCAACACATGAACTTTATATTTCCTATGTGGTCATTGAAATCTTCTCAGGGTTTATCTTGTAGTCCTGTACATTATTCTGTAGTTCTTTTGTCTGTGTCATCCATGTGGACGAGTCACGGCCAATGCTTGACCAGAATGCTCTCTGTGAGAGCCTGAGAAGTTTTCTCTTCATGTGACTCTCCCCAGGCACACTATAGAACTTCAATCTCTTTCCTCTGTGGCTCCATAATCTCCTTGCTCAGAAAATTTGGAGCTCACCTGAGTCTCATGATATTGCAGTACAGCAGAAAAGTATAAAAGTATAAAAATGAAGTATACATCGTGAGCCCATAATATTAAGCTGAGCGGTAAATGGATATGGTCGACAATTTCTTTGAATAACTCCCTATGGTTGCAGAATGCTGGACTGTGTTGGATTGTGGTGTCGAGTTCAAGCACCTAAGGTAGTTGAATGTCAACGGAGTGCCCACTTTTGACAGGTGTAGACAAAGGAAGGGTTGTAGAAAGAAAAAATCATCCTGTGTGTGTATAGACAGTACAGTTGGG
>PVKA01029575.1:0-28160 GCA_004027165.1 Ctenomys sociabilis
TAATAAAATTTTTATGGAACACATGTCAAATGAGCACTTTGGAAAAGTCATCCAAAGTTTATTCTCTGAAACATTGTCTAGGGGATGCTGTTAGAAAAAGGCAGTGACTGGCAGGGGTTTTCTGGAAACATACACGTTTTTAATGTTTAGGAATTTTATAAAATTGATACTGGAATTAGACAACTTTTCAAAAGTGCGTCTTCTGTGGTTATATAACAGGTACTGCTGAGCTGATATGATGCATAAATACTCCGAAATACAAGTAGAAATCTCTTCTCCACAAGGAAACTAATGTCCTCGGGAAGAGAGTGAGGAAACACTGGGAGGAAATGGAGACCCGCGGGGGCTGAGCACGGGCACCTTCATCCTTCCTGTTCACAAACGAAAGTTGTCCAGTAATAGGTGTTGTCTTGCACCAAAAACAAAACACAGTACACAAAATATGATATAAAAAGGAGTGATAAAAGCGATTGGAGGTATATAGCTCAGATGGAAGATCCTGGGTTCACTCCTTAGTACCAATCAATCAATCAATCAACCTCGAAAGATGTTTGAACACTAAGGTGTCTTCTATGTTATTATTTCACTATATATATATATATATATATATATATATATATATGTATATATATATATAATGAATCACATTATTTGATTCTTCCTTTATATTAAAGCAAATACTTTGTTGATTTTTCTGAGAAAATCTCAATATGTAGGTCAGGATGGCTTCAGTCCTCCCACTTCAGCCTCTTAAGTGCTGAGATTGCAGGTTATACCACTGTGCTGTGCAAAACACATATTGTTAAAGCTCAATCTCATATTTATAAAAATAACAAAATATCAAAATGTCTCAAATATCAAAATAACAACATGTAATATTTCCTTCATGTTTTAAAATACCTGCATTATGCAGTGTTGGCCCCACCCCTGGGGCATGCTGAGGCAGTGAGTGAGACAGGGAGTGGTGGCACATGCCTATAATCCCAAAGCTTGGGATCTGAGAACAGGAGGATCACTATGAGTCTGTGTAGCAAGGCCTTGTAGACCCTGTACTACATACATAAAAAATAAAATAAAATATCTGTCTTATACTGTAATAAATTTGTCTGAAAATTAAATAGTTCTTTCATGCAGACATTACAGCCTTGAAACATTTTCATATATAAAATAAAAGCTATAACAGAAAACACTTTTACTTTAGCTCTTGGGCTAAAGGGATGCCAAAGGGATCATTGAGCTAAGAAAAATACCTAGATACTCATGCCAGGATTTTTTTTACAATATTTTATTTTTAATATGTAAATATCTATGTCATTTCAAAAAATGTGCTAAAGAGTAAAATGTATGTACTATGAAAGCAAGCATATTTATAATTATATTCCTGTTCAAAGGAATATAAAACTATTTATTGAACACTGCTCACCATTATTTACAATTGAGTAAACCACATCTATTAGATTAACATTCTGACCATCACAATGTTGTTTTCCTGTCTTGATGAAAACAGTAATCCAAATGCTGAGACATTTGAGCCGTCAAGAAATCGGAGTCAAGAAAAATATACAGGTCAATAATTTAGTTTTCTTTGTCTTGGGTTTTGTTTTATATATTTGGGACAGGGTCTCACTACACAGCTTGGACTCATAGCGATCCTCCTATTTTTGGCCTCTCCAGCATTGGGATTACAGGCTGCACGACCATGCCCAGACTCTATTGCCAGCTCAGTGTGCCTGACCCTGGTCCCTGTGCTTGTCTAAGCAGGCTATCGGTCTGCTGATTTATCTGCTGGTCCAGGGCCTATAATTTAAATGACAAGTTTGTTCACTCATTTATTCTAGCAGATCTAAAACTGTGAACACCTCGAGTCACTCAGTAGGTTTCCATGAGCCAAGTCAGTTCAAAGAAGATGATTTGATGAATTGATGTTTTCAAGGAAAAAAAAGTCAATATTTTTCATCATTGTTTCCACACGATCTCCTGTTGAAGCAATAGGAATTTTCATTTGCTCTACTTTTTTAGTTATGTTTAGTAGCTTTTCATATGGTTTGGGACTAAACATAACTGTTTTCTGTTATTTCTTTTCTGATTTATAAGAAAACTGAAACACTGAAGACAAAAAATGTTCTTTTCACATTTGCATGGTAAACATTAATGTATCATGACATTTCTTTGTGTGACACATCAAACTGTAGAAGTAAAAATCTGTGATTTTATTTATAGAGTGACTCATGATATAAATAATGTCCATTATAGGACATTTTATTATCCTTTCTTGAATGCTAAATTACACAAAGGAAACTGGAAGATATTTAAATTCTATTTAATTAGAGAACATTAAAGCTTCAGGATTTTTAGTTTTTGAATTCAGTATTTTTTAAAGTATTATATAATCAAAATAATGTATTAATTGAAAGAGCATTGGTGAGAATTACAACTGTTGCTCATGCTTTGTAGCTGATATTGATAAGGTCACGTTTCTACTTAACAACCCTTACCACTAGTATAGCAGAATATTATTCTTTTGCCTGGCTCTATGTGACTAAGGGAAATTTATTTTTTGGAATCACAATTTTAATGTACAATTGAAATTAAAGTAATACAGCATAAAGTATTCATCACATCAGCTTGAAAATTGAAAATGTTCATTTTGTTTTACTGAAACAAATTGTCAATTAATATGCATTTTGCTAACCCTTGGTAAGGTGGCATTAGGATTTAAAACAACACCGATAAAAGCATTAAATCAATACTGAGAAAAGAACTTCAAAATGTTGAAAGAAAGAAAAATTTTCAACAGCTAGAAAAGTTCATCAAACAGGATAGGAATTGAGGTATATGCCAGTTTACTGGCAATATTTTAATGTTGCACTTACAAAGCTTTTTTGATAATATTAAGTAATGAATCTAAGTCTATCTCAAGCCCATATATGACTAAAGGCTGAAACAATGTTCAAGAGTCTTGTGGGTTATAAAATATGTTTTATGATCCAAATAATGAATGAGATCACAGAAGTTTTTCAAGGGTGCAGGCATCAGAAATAGTTATCCAACATAAAATACCCACTCATAGTTCTTAACAAAACACATATGTCAATTAAAGTATATGTACTCATGTGTTTTGTAGGGTGTGTATAGAATATAAATGAAATCATTTATTTTCATAATTAATTTCAATATCAGTGCAACAGTGACTCACAGTAATCTTTCAGTAAACCACAATATACACAAAGAAACCTTACAGAAGGAAATATTATTTCTTCTTTCCTCTTAAATTAATTAATTAAATTGTTAATGACATTAACAAGTAAACACAAGTTTATTCATATGCATGTCAGGCTTACCAAGGAAATGGTACATTAAAATGTTAAAGATTTTACACATAATTTACTAGGGAAAGATGAAAGACAGAAGGTTTCACAGTGAAGAATTAAAGGATTATTCAGTAAACTGCATGTAGGAGGAGATACAAAGCTGTGGCAATTATTGTTTACCAGGTACAAGTGGTCATCCATTTTCTTCTTAGCCATGTCACTTTTCTAGAGAGGGAATTTAAGATAGTTTCCCTCAGTGTCTTTCTAGAAGTGGAGCCACAAGGAAAAGGGTCTTTATAGCCACTTCTTTTCTCAGAATTTCCTGTTTTAAGGTACAGGAGGAATGTTGCAAGAAAGTTTCTTTGTTTGTTTGTTGAATCAGAAATGTTGTCAGTTTAAAATAATTTCTATGCAAATTCTGATTTCTAAATAGGTCCTCACATCATATATATTAATCACCTTAAAAGTTTCACATACAAACAAACAGGCAGACAAACAAATGAACAAACAAACACACGCCCCTGGGAAAATAGACATCCCAAGTCACTATTTTACTTTGGAAAAAAAAAAAAAAGATGGATGATGACGGAAAAGGAGCAAAGAATTCTCCAAAAAAATAAAGTGAATGAGTCCGCATGATCCCTGGGTAACAGGGCAGTCAGAGGACTTCCTGCTGAAGAAACCTACTGAGACCTTGAGCTGGCCCATGGCGGCGTGCTTGCTGCACACAGCAGCACGGGTGTGGTGCAAATACTGCGCAATACATAGGTTATATGGATGGATGAATAATAAAAAACCGAAAGAAACTTCATGATTTTCTAAATAATAAAAGTGAAATTAAAATGATGCCTTGTCTCTTAATTTTTTAAAAATATTACAAAGGATAAATATGGCAATAAACAAAAGTAACATATTGAAGAAATAGCACAACATTGGTATACTTAATGTATACGGAACTTGTATAAATTAAAAAAAACATAATTTTACAACAGAGAAACTAAAACAACAAAGGCAGAAAAATAATTGCAAATAATAAGGACATATAACCAGTCATTAATTTCACTGAATACTGAAAAATAAAGAGCTATAGTATGGATCTTTCCAGAGACTTCAAACAAAGCAATTTTACTATCTCCTTTGGCTTTCATGCTGTATCTGTTTCTATTTCAGTCTTTAATGTAATATATATATATATATATATATATATATATATATATATATATGTTAGATAGACAGATAGTGAGTGTCTGTGTGTATGTGTGTGTGTACATATTGTTGGTATGGCAACTTTACAGTTTAAACTAGCCTGTATGTGTAAGTTTGAGAGATTCTACTATTTTTTTTGTCTTTATTTAATTATTTGTTATTTTGTTGAAGTACAAATATCAATGAGACAGTTTTAAGACACCTTAATGGGATGGATTTGATAAATAATACATTGCAAATTGTTTTCATAATGTTTTGGTATCGTACAAGGTGCATACATGATATTATACTTACAGACATTATTATAGCAGATGTCTCTTATCAGTACATTAAGAGTGTAGCTGTTATATATTTTATTTTTTATACCTGAATTGTATCAAAGATTCGATAATTAATACTTTCTACCTTGTTATTTTCCTAGTGGATGACCATAGTACTAGAAGCTGACATAATATCCTGTCCAACCACCACAGTGCAAATCTTGCCTCTCATAGAATTATGTAGAAGCACGGCATTATCTATCCCAACTGCACTGTGCCTAAACACACATCATGATTCTTCCTTTCTATACCCCTTCCTTTGTCTACACCTGTCAAAGATGGTGTGGTGTCAAAGATGGGCACTCCATTGTCATTCAACTAATTTAGGTGCCTGCACTTGATGACACAATCCAACACAGTCTAGCATTGTACAACAATAGTGAGTTATCTGAAGAAGTGGTCAACCATAGCCATTTACAGCTCAACTTATTATTATGGCCCTGCCTTGTATAACTCATTTTTATACTTTGCTGCGGGGTGGTTAAGACCTTGATAGAGCAAGACCTATATACCAAAACATTTGGTTTTTGTTTCTGATGAGGTCAGTGAAGTCCCCTCAGGGTTTGTCTTGTAATCCTGCACCTTATTCTGTAGATCCTTTGTCTGTGTCATCCATGTGGATGAGTCATGGCCAATGCTTATTTTGAAATTCAAGAACTCTAATGTGCTAGAAAAACAATGGGTCAACTAAGCTTATGTCAAGCACGATTTATACTCCTAATACCTAATAATTCTATTCCAATAATAACTCTCTCCATTTCCATTTCATAGGCTTCCTTTCAGCAGGTCACGTGAAACAAGAGTTACTGCCAATACCCAGGATGTCCCTGAAAAGTCACACGTGTTCAGAGCTGGGCTCTGGGGAGGCGACCGCATCCTGGGGCGGGGCATCCATCCCTCATTACCCGAGGCCTTCTTTACCGAATGTGCTTCAAGAGGCAGTGCCCGCCCCAGTGCGGGCCATTGAGCTGTGCTCCAGAAGGGCAGTGCTCCTTTCCAGCTCTTACTTCTCTCGCAGGTTCCCTGCCCGCTCTTCCATCTAGCTGTGCTTCCCTAGGTGGGTGACTGCAGACTCTCAGATCTCTGGAACTATGGGGCACATGAAGTCTCTTCCACCGTTGAATACTGCAGCCAGTGGGGCCTCCGCAGGGGGAGACCGATGCATACACCAGATTTATGAACTATCCAATTGGTAAAAATGGGAACAGAAGCTGGCAAGAACCTAGCCTTGTATTTCCCTAGATGCAATGGTTTAGTATTCCTTAATTAAATATTCGAGGTAACTGTGTAGAGTGTAACTACTGAGAATATTCAAAATCAACTATATTTGAAAACTGATATGGGATGATATTCAAAGAAATTTAATCAATTATCATTAAACTGATTTTTATTTTTTACCTACCAGACTTGGAAAGATTCACTTCAAAAAACTTAATTTTTAACAACAGGTAAGTTCAGTCAAGATTGTGGAAGAAATATAGTCCGTGATAGCCTTTTGAAAAACCATCCGAACAAGCTGCACAAAAGGCCTTGTATTCATTCAAACCTTTTTCATTTCTTTAGGAATTGATATTGGTACTATAAAAATCACTGTATTTGTGGACAAACCTCCACAGAATGTTGTATTGTGTTATTCCTAGAAGAGATGGTGAGACAAAACTAAGCTATAATTGTGTCTATTCTCATTAAGTGTAAGCATAAAACTTTTTCTTCTTTTATTTATTTATTTTTATTTATTTACTTATTTATCTTTTTTCTTTTTTTTCATTTATTTTTATTTTATTAAAATACAAATGTCAATCAGACAGTTTCAAGACACCTTAACCATACACATTCGATGAATTAACATATTGCAAACTGTTTTCATAATGTTTTGGTATTGTACAAGGTGCATACATGATATTATATTTATAGATATTATTTTAGAAGATATCTCTTATCAGTGAATTAAGAGTGTAGTTGCTTACTTATTTTTTATAGCTGAATTATATCAAAAATTCAATAATTATTTACCTAGTGGATGACCATAGTACTAAAAGCCGACATAATATCCTGTCCAACCACCATTAGTGCAGATCTTGCCTCTCATAGAATTATGTAGAAGCACAGCGTTATCTATCCCAACTGTACTGTCTATACACACACACATCATGATTTTTCCTTTCTACAACCCTTCCTTTGTCTACACCTGTCAAAAGTGGGCACTCTGCCGGGCGTGGTGGCGCATGCCTGTAATCCCAGCACTCAGGAGGCTGAGGCAGGAGGATTGTTGTGAGTTCGAGACCAGCCTGAGCTACAAAGTGAGCTTAAGGCCAGCCTGAAGTGCATAGTGAGACCCTATCTCAAAAAGACAAAAAAAAAAAAAAGTGGGCACTCCATTGACATTCAACTAAGTTAGGTGCTTGAACTCGACACCACAATCCAACACAGTCCAGCATTCTGCAACCATAGGGAGTTATTCAAAGAAATTGTCGACCATATCCATTTACAGCTCAGCTTAATATTGTGGGCTCACGATGTATACTTCATTTTTATACTTTTATACTTTTTTGCTGGATGGTTAAGTCCTAGGTAGATCAAAACTTATATACCAACACAAGAACTTTATATTTCCTATGTGGTCATTGAAGTCCTCTCAGGGTTTATCTCATAGTCCTGTACATTATTCTGTAGTTCCTTTGTCTGTGTCATCCATGTGGAAGAGATGGTGAGACAAAACTAAGCTATAATTGTGTCCATTCTCATTAAGTGTAAGCATAAAACTTTTTCTTCTTTTATTTTTATTTATTTATTTTTTGACAGAACCGGGGATTGAACTCAGGTCCTTGCACTTGCCAGACAAGCGTTTATTCTACTGATCCATCTCCCAGCCCTACTTTTCTTCTTTTAGTAATAGGAAAGGAAAAATTTCTTGGGAAGGAAAAAACTTTAAAAAAGCAAAAAGTAAATCCAATAGATGGGACAGGGGAGATAGCTCATTAGAATAAGCTTTTTCCTGGCAAGCACAGAGTCCTGAGTTCAATCCCTGGTGTTGCAAAATAAATAAATAAATAAATAAAATAATGAATAAATAAATCCAATAGATGTATTGCTTTTAGAGCAACTAAAACCTCAATTTAAAGAAAAAAAAAACATTCCATAAAGATTCACCAGAAATGATTTTTGAAGGAACAATGGATTTAAATGAGGCTGATTTGTTTTAAAATGAGAATTCTTACAAAATCTTTGGCTGACATGATGCTAAATGAAAGTTATTTTAAATAATGGTTAGCTTGGTCCCTTTAGGAACATTTGGAACTCCTCCCCCCTTCCTCCTTCTGTCTCTTCCTCCGTTTCTTCTTTCTTCTTCCCTCCATCTCTCCTATCCTTCCATTCTTCTTCCCTTCCTCCTTCCCTTCCTCCCTCTTTCCCTTCTATCTTTCTTTCCCTCCTCCTTTCCCTTCTTTCTTTTTTCATTTGGTCATATTTTATTACTATTTGTTTGAAATATAGGAAATTTACTTGTGGTTAGCATATAGTAACATTCATGTGCACTTAATCAATAGCTCTTTCTCCTCAATATTACCCTGCCTCTTCCCTTACTTGAGAAAGTCTGATTTTATTTAATGTATTTATAAGAGGGTACCCAATATGAAAGAAACCATACAGTGTTACCTTTTGGTGTCTCTTAGTTATTTCACTTAATATTATGTTGTCAAGATCCACTGACTTTCATTCATACTTCTTACATAATATGTATCTATATCTATAGAAAAAATCTCATATTTTCTTCCATTTCTCCACTGATGAACATCCAGATATCTAGGCTATTTTCAAAACTTAACTTTGTTTTTTTTCTTTTTTCCAGAACCAGGGATTGAGCTCAGACCCCAGCACTTGCCAGGGAAGTGCTTATTCCACTGAGCCATCTCCCTGCCCCCTAAAGCTTAACTATTAAGAATTTTCCATTAATTGTTTTATGAATATATCAAATAGAAGAGTGTAGAGGTCAAATGAAATTTCAATGTTTAGTTTTACAAGGAATGACTACATTGGATTTCCACAGAAATGGGACAAGTAGGATTCCCATTAACAATGTAAAAGTTCCTTTACCCCCACATTCTTGAAATCATTTGCTGAGCTTGATGCTAGTTATTCTTACTGTCGTAAGATGTGATCTCAGAGATGATGAACATTTTTGTTGTACTTATTATCCATTTGTTTCTCTTCTGAGAAGTGTTTTTGTTTCATTTCATTTCATTTTGTTTTGTTTTGTTTAGAGCATTTGCCCAGATTTCTAATGGGTTCTTGGTTTTACAGGAGGGTTTGTTTGTTATGTATTTTAGTACATGGTCTACAGTCCACAAGGTCCACAGGGAATCACTACACAGTTCAGACTCGTAGTGATTCTCCGTTTTTCCAGCCTCCCAAGTGCTGGGATTACAAGTGTGCGCCACCAAGCCCAGTCTTGATTGCTGTATCAGTGAGCCCTGTGGGCCAGGCCAGCACTGCGCACCATGAATCAAACCCCAACTGCTGCACTCTACTAAGCAATTGCTTTAGTCTGCGGAGGTATTATTTTTGTTTTGTAGTTCCTTGGATATTCTAGGTATTAGTTCTCTGAGGAGCAAGAAGCAGCTTGGAAAATTTTTACCATTTTATTGGTTTTCAGTTCATTCTGTTGATGGTTACCTTAGTTGGTGCAGACTTTCCTTCAATTTGATGTGGTCCCATTTATGTATTCTTAGTACTATTTCCTATGCAGTTAGAGTTCTGTTCAGGATATGTTTTCCTGTGCCTGTGACTTCAAGTGTTTTCACCCTGTGCTGTCTTAAAACAGTTTTATGATTTTTGCTTTTATATTCAAGGACTTTTATTTATTTAGTTTTGATTTTGGAAAGTGGCAAGATATGCAAATTTAATTTCATTGTTCGGCACATTACTGTTATACTTAAAGACTGAGTGACTGATGGAATTTTACCTACTGAGCAGTCAGCTCTACATGGGGTTTGCATTTAGACCTCCTCACTGACCCCTGTTCTGTTTCTTTGGAGCTACTTTATCATCAAGGAGCATCCCAGCTACCTCACCGTGAGGACTGCTACTAAAATCTTAGACAAGATGGTGGTGAACCTTCAATTAAACTCACTGAATAAGAAAACTTATTCCATGCTTTTAATGTGAGTGTGTCCTAATTTTAACTACACAAGTCTATTAGTATTTCCTCAACTAGAAAGAATCCATGGTAATTTACATCATCATTTCTTTTCCATCACATACTTTTTTTACTATATGGGAGAAGTCTTAATATTCAGGAGCAGAAATAGTAATATGTGAGGCGGCGGGCCTCACAGCAGGTAAGAGACCATGCGACTGATGATTGCGGAGACCGGCTGATGGCGCAGATCTAATTTATTGCGGAAGTGCAGGTGTACATATAGGGAGGTGAGGGGGTGGATCTAAAGGGTGAAGAAGGTTATGTGGAGGGTTGTGATAGGAATGTGCGCACCCTGTGACACAGTTTGAGGGCATGGAGACTTCCGGGAGATTAGGCACAGGAGTCTCAGCCTTTTGGTGCGCCACCTCGGGGAGCCAGATTTGTCTACACCCGAGTGTCAGCTACCTGGGCGAGCCAGACCTCTGCGTTTCTCCCCTCAAATATGTAAATCATTTAGTCTTTTTCTTTCTTTCATTTTCTTTTTTCTTTCTTTCTTTTTTTTTTTTTTTTTTGGTTTTTTTGGGACAGGATCTCACAGTGCAGTGTAGTTCAGACTAGCTGTGGCCTCACTTTGTGGTCCACACTGGTCTCAAAAACTCTCAGTGATGCTCTTGCCTCAGCCTCCCAAGTGCAGGGATTGCAGGCGAGCACCACCATGCTCAGAGGGAGAGTCATCTAGTCTTAAGATAACAAGAAAACACATGCCATTTTAAACAACAATATTCTCTGGAACTCTAGAGGATAGGCACTTAATGGATGGATTTATCCATTCATCTATAACATATTAAAAAATAAAATAAGAAAAATAATATGAAAATTATTATCAGAGGAAAACTCAAAACTAAGGAAATGTGTGTGTGTGCATCTGTGTTTCCGCTTATACACTTATACATACATTTCAAAGAAACCAGATACTGAAAACAAGAAAATGTTCTACTTCTATCAAAAAGGTGTCCCACAGCTATGCTTTGTTCTGTTCAAATGACACCCTAGAAGGTAGCTTCTCTCTGACATGTTTTAGTGATTCATATTCCTTCCTAAAGTTGTATTAAGGGGAAATTAAAGTCAATGAAGCAAAACTGTAATATAGGATTGTCTACTAAACTTTTACATATTTTAAAGCAGTATTATAATATATTTAGAGTAGCAACATTCTTCATCCTCTACATAATTTTTCTCACAAAAATAATTATGGGTTTTCCCTTCCTTTTATTTTTACAGATTATTCATACTACAAAAGTTAAGAATGGGTTAATGTTCAACCCTACTATAACATGAAGTAGAAATGTACTAGGACTCAAAAATACCCAGGATCTGCTGCTACTTATTTCCTGTTGTTGCAAATTGTCTATTTAATCTCTCTTAACCAGGTATTACTTCTCTGTTGATTCCCAAAGATCTGGTAGCATGGATCAAATGATCAAATTCATTATTAGCATTCTAGAGAAGATGGTAACTCACTTATAATGAGAGATATAACACAAGTTGCGCTCGTGTTGCCCACTTCTGTGCAGAGCTCACATGTGGACAGTCTGTCCTACTCTTATGCATGCTGTACCACAATCCACCTGAGCACACAAAAAATGACCTTTGCCCCCAAGGTGACAGGTATATCAAATCCTTAAGTATGAATGTACATAAGCCCACACACTTAGGGCATCTACGTATCTAAGAAAGATGCAATTTATCTGGAAGTGATATTCTACAACACCTAAAGCTTAGATTACAGATATTTATAAACATTTCTGAAATTGAGTACAGACTAAGAAGAAAGATGAACACAATACAAACATGCCTACATTTGTAGGGACCAGAGCCAGTGTAGCATATCTGATCAACACCCAGGGAAAGATTTTATTTTATTTTATTATTGTTAGGGTTTTTTTCTTTGTAATTTTAGGGAAGGGTCTATAAGGTGTTCAGAGTCTCACTACTAGAGCTTACTCAGTGATCCACCTGTTTACAGCCTCCCAAGAGCTGCCACAGTGCCCATTCACAATTGCCACCTCAGCACACCCCTGGGACAGGGCCAGCATGGCAGGCCTGGGGATTGAATTCCCATCCGCTGCATCTGCTTCAAAGTGCTTTAATCCACTCAGCTATTTGGCCAGCCCTGAAGGAAAGATAAATGCAACTGATTTATCAGAAGCACACATATCAACAGATAGACAAAAAAACCCAAGGAACTATGATGGCTTAAAGAAACACAACTGTGCAACAGCAGTAGAACCTGTATTAGTAAGCTCTGCTTCTACTGGTACAAAATGTCTGATACTTGCAACTTAAAGGAAGAAAGGCATACTTGGCTCATGGTTACAGAAGGCTCAGCCAGGGGTGACCGGGCTCGAAAGCAAAAATAGCATACAGAAGAATGCAAGCAAGTAGAGCAGTTTAGCCAATGGAGCCCAGGACTTAGCTGGGGAGCAGTTGCAGAGGACCGATTATAATACCCAAGACTGCATCATGACCCAGCCACACATACAAGTATGCATTTTTCTAACCTCCTGGAGCAGATATGAAGCCCATAAAGCTGATAATCCATCTAAAAAATCTAAAGAAAATAAAAGCAATATCTTGCCTGAAAAAAATTAAAAATAACAGTTTTAATGGATCTCAAAGAGACCGAATAGAGACAGACAATTGAAAAAATTAAGAAGCCAACTCATTGTGAGAATGAGAGTTTAACAAAGATATAAAGGTCATAAAAAAGAAACAAACAAATTTGAAGCTAAAGAACTAAGTAAATTAAATAAAAATTACTTGAGAACATTGGACACAAAATAGAACACATGGAGAAAGAATATTTAAGCTGGGAGATAAATATTTTGAAATGTGAAATAACCAGTAAATCCAAGAAATAAAGAAGCAAAAAGGTGAGAAATTTATTTATTTTTCATTTTCCTTTGTCTTTCTTTCCTTCTTTCATTTTTTTTTTTCATACCAGGGATTGAACTCAGGACTTTGTACTTACCAGGCAGGTGCTTAAGCCACTGAGCTATCTCCCTGGCCCAAGGTAAAAATTCTATATGAACTATGAAATACCATTAAGCCAGAAAATTTCAGGATTTTAGCTATTCCAAGAGGTGAGGAAAAGAATAGTCACTACCTAGCAAAACCATTTAGTAAAATATTTTCTGCAAACATTCCAAATCTTGAGAAAGATACAGATATCTTGGTGCAGGAACTTCAAAGGACCTAGAACAGATTCCACCAAGGAATGAGCTCAGAAGCATACTACAGTCGTGCTGTTAAAAGTACAAGAAAAGTAGAGAATTTGAAAATAAAGAACAAGAGCAGCAAGCTGCATGTATAAGAATCCATGTATCTAGCAAAATACAGAAGCCTTTCTGGCAAAGAAAGAATGAACTGATAATTTCTAAGTCATTTGAAAGGAAATAGTTTGTCAAGAATGAATACTAAACCCAAAAGAGTTAACCTTCAGCAGTGAAGGAGAAATATAACTGTTCTAAGACAAGTGGAAACAAAAATCAGGACCCCTGGAGGGGCTGTGCAGAATGCTCAAAGCAATCTGCACTAAGGGTTAAAAGGTAACATACAAAAAAGAAATGAATTACTTATCTATAGGGGATACCATCACCCACAAAGATAAAGAAGATAATAAGAAAGGAACAAAACTTACACAAAAGAAACTTGAAAAATATACAAGGTGGCAGTAGCCTATCCTTAGATGAAAGTGAAATAGGATGGAATTGCGGGGAGAACAAAATGCACATTACAAAATGAAGATCAAAAAAGGAGCGTAACTAGGTATGCTTGTGGCAGGAAAAGAAAGAAGATTTTATTCCTTTATGTATTTTCTATATCTTTTGGAGAAGGGTCAACATGGTGTTCAGGGTCTCACTCATAGATTGGACTCTATATACAGCCTCTTAAGAGCTGGGATTACAGGTGTGCTCCACCATGCCCAGTCTTAACACTGTCTCAGTGCACCCTGGGGGTTGGGACCAACATGGCAGGCCCCAAGATCGAACTCCTGGCCCCTGTGCCTGCTTGCAGATGCTTTAATCTGCTGAGCTATTTGGCTGACCCTTAGCATTTCTTTTATTCTACCCCCCACCCTGTGATACTGGCATTTGAACTCAGGACTTGTGCTTGTCAGGCAGGTGCTTATGCCACTGAGCTATCTCCCCAGCTGAGAAGAAAGAAGATTTTAAAGTCACAAACTGTATATATATAGCCAAGCACTGTTCTCTATGATGATAAAGAAATCAATTCAACAAAGTGAAATTAAAGTATATCACTCCATGGTAGAGTACCCAATTATACAAAATAAAGATTATTTAATTGAATAGGAGTACAGTACAATGAAGAAAAACAAATATTACATATTTACACATATTTGTTGAATCTAGAATACTGATAGTATAGCAACAGATAATAAAATAGCAGTGCTAGATGAGTATAATACAGTTGTGTGGGGAGAAAGAATAAGACAGGGTGGATTAAGTGTCCAGGGTGCAAAGGTAGATATGAATAAGAGAAAAGATTTCTAATGTTCTACATCACAGTGAAGTAAACATGATAAAGTGAAATATTAATTGAATATTTCAAAATAGCTAATAGAAAGAATTTTGAAGTTAACAACACAAAGAAACAATAAATATCTGAGGGGATATGAATACCAGTCATCCTGAAAAAATCATCATGCATTGTATACTTCTATTCAAATATCTTTGTACTTTGTAAACATGCACTATTTCTATGCATCAATTAGAAATTAAAATATATTTGCTGAACTTTGTAGTAAATTAAGGCATTAATTACTTTGCATACAAATAGCCCATAGCAAGGTAGATTTTAATGCATTCAGATATAAAGGTTAAGGATGTTTTAAATTAAAGAAAAAACATTTATTGTTTGACTGCTTGATTGATTTGGTACAGGGTCTCACTACGTAACTCAGACTCAGCACTGGAATTACAGGTATGTGCATCATACCTGGTCACAGTAGCCAGCTGGGCGTGGGGCCATTATGGCATATGGTGCCAGGGATCAAACCGGGGTCCTTGCACTTGCCAGGCACTTAGACTCTCCCCAGCCCAAGGTTAAGGATTTGATCCTTCTGTATAGTTTGTGTGAATTTTACTTTTATCCAGAGATAAAAGGCAACGCGAGGAAAAGAAACCACTAAAAACTTTCCTGATATTATTTGCAGGTAGTTTTAATTGTCACATTCCCTTTTGAAAATTGCTATTTCCTTCCATATGTTTTTTAAAAAGACATAGTTGACATCTGGGCATCTCATCATTTGTTTCATTTTCATAACTGATAGAGGTTTCAGTTCCATTTAGACAGAAGAAATCACTGTCTTTCATACTGGTAGTCAAACATTTATTGTTTTACTGAGTACTTCTCATATTTTTCAAGCTCTTTATGGAAGCTTACAGGATGAAATGAAGAACATTTTCCTAAATCTTTTTTTTTGTAAAAGGGAAAAGGTTGAAATAAGTAGTACATTTCACAGAATTCAATTCTATTTTTCAATAAAGGTAATGAAAATCAAATATTATTTACATTCTAAACTGCTGTGCTGCACTAAACAATTTGCACATTTTATTAAAATTTTAAGACTCATGACAATCTAACTGAGAGACGATGTAGAAAAGCACTCTATTTTTTTTGCAATGCTTCTGTACAGATTTATAAGGTTTGTGACTTTAGTAATACTGAAGATAGTAAATTCTCAAAGCTCAAAATAAACATGCAAACACATCCTTAAAGTTCAAAGGAAATATTAATAATCACAATAGGGAATTGTCTACAGGGAAATCTGGAAGTTTTACTATGTAGTTAAAAAAAGCCCGCCTTCTCAGCAGATACCAAGCACTTCCATAATGTATGCCAGCTAGTCAGGCGGTTAATTTGCACTAATCAGCTGCAGACAAGGGAGGAGAAAATTACAGTAACTTGATGCCTTAATTTTCTGTTTCATAGTCATTGTCTCCCTTCGTTGCTAAATGCTCCATTTTTAACAAACTTTTGAGATATAACAGACGCCCTTGTCAAAACCAGGCAAAACATCTGAAAGTGCTTTCCTACAACTGCTCTAAGCTACAGACCAAACTCCTCTAAATTGAAAAGAAAGCCTGAGGACTTTTTCAAATTCCTCTTATCAATACTGCATCACACAGCGTTCTCCCTGTGCAGACACATTTTGGGAAATTTTACAGGCTTTTTGTATAGTCTTTCAAAACATTTGCTAAATGTTGTAGGCAAATTCAATGAAAATAAAATGAGAAAAAACAAGAACAAAAAGTGGCAAATGGGTTATTTTATGAAGAGAAAGATCTGTACTACTAAAGATTTGTACTAATAGTGTTTGTCTAGACAAGGTATCATGTCTGCACCTTGTATTATGAATAATTACTATAAAGACAATAATATGCAATATATTTATTATTGTAAGTATCCTACTAACGTGTTTTGAAACTCTCTCATTGCTATTCCTTTACCAATAAAATTAACATAAATAAATAAATAGAAGGAGAAGTAAACAAATTCACACTGACACTTGGGAAATGACGGAACTCTATTCCCAAGAGATTGAATCAAGTTCACCTCTTCCATGCACATGTCAATCACAGTCTTGAGGTCACTGGGTCACAACATATGAATTGAAAAAAATACATTCTCCTGAGAAAGGTAAATACATTTTAAAACATCAATGTATAGGTATGTTAAGATTTTAAAAACTAAACAGTATTTCAATATTAAGCCTCAAAGCCTTTCCTCCTGCTAGCTTTAACTCTTTCCTCTTTTATTTCTTTTCCTTGCCCCTCTCTTCTGTCTTCACATCCTCTTTTATTTCCTCTCTTCTGTCTCATTCTAGCTGTTGCCTTCCTTCCTTTCTGCCCTCCTTTCTTTCTTCCTCTCTTTCTACCTGCTTTCTTGCTTGCTTGCTTCCTTCCTTCCTTTTTCTCTTTCTTTCTTTCTTTCTCTCTTTCTTTTCTCTTCAATTCATAACAGCCATTAAGTTTTCTCACTATGTAAGGAATGTTGTTCCCCTGTCAATATATATAGCAAACCATCACTAAAAATGCTTTCCATAAGTGTTACCTAAAAATGCTGACAGAAACTACTGAATTACTCAGAGGTAGGCTGTGGTCTGGATACCTCCCACATCCTAGAGCTCTGACAAGTAACAGAGAAAAGACAAATACTTAATGTGACAAACAAGCAGTGGAAAAATAAAATTAGCATGTATTCAAGCAAAGCAATACATGTTTGAAATTGATTTGCGCCAAATACTTGTTTCTTAAAATGTAGTTAAAAATTCACTGTAGAAAACTTGCTTTTGATTTATGATTTTTTCTTGGAATTCAACAAAAAAGCTTTGGAGGATATAAAGTTCAGTTCCTTTACGTTTCAAATGAATTTGGTACCCATACTGCAGCCAAGCATTTTGTTATGCCAATTTTACTTCTCTCTTAAATGGGCATCATATTTGCTATAAGCATATGAAATGACAGTACTGACAGTATTTGAACAGCTTCGTAAATACAAAGAATACTGAATTCCATTATTTTTTTTCTCAGACACCATATATTGTGATTACACCAAATTTAGAATCATTTGTGAAAATGTTATGTAAACTGTGAGAAGTTATCTGATGAAAGAGTAATTAGCCATAATTAATCTGGAAAGTTTCTGATGTTCATTAGTTTTCACTCTGACTTTTACAGGTTTATAATCATATAGTGTGTGTGTATCGCTGTACTCTTGCTTATAAAATTTCAGAAATATGAACTCAAAACAATCCATCATTGATAGACTTGCTGTTTGTTGTTTGACTTTTCTGCTTCATAAGAAAAATATGAAGTAAATCATTGTGAGAATCCTGCCAGAATCTGAGAAAAAGTAGTCACAATATGAGAAAAACAGGTAGCAGTTAGATGTTTTTCAAATCAACTGACATTTTAAAGTTCACTATGAATTTACACTGAATTCTACTATTTAATTTTTAACCATTAGAAAATCAAATTACAAAATTGTTTTATTAGAAACTCTTCAAATGTAAGCTTTTTGGTTGTAGAGCACAGTTTCTTAGAAGATACAGAGTGGGTTCTGATTGAAACCCAAGCAGGGACATTTATAAGCTATGACACATTGCAGTATATTAACCTCCCTGTTATCACCTGTGAAGGGTAAAATCCAAAGTAAAAAGCTTGACGAGTGACTGCCAGATTTAAATGCAATAATACATGCGAATGTTAAACTATCTCCTGTTTAGAGATACATATGAGTCCTATTATGAATCTGATGTATTAGAGATAGCAGAGCAGAGCACAATTGAAAGATCTATGGCATCATTCTATGCAAACCATTTCCTCAGAAAGGATTGTATCACCTCATACCTTATGATAACTGTGTAATAACAGGAAGTAAGTACTTTAAAACAACTGTTTTATTACTTTGTTAGAGCCAGATGGTGACTGTCTTCTTTGGTAACTTTTAACATATTAGCTTTGGCTTTTTAAGAAATAAGATCTTAAATATGTACATAAAGTTGATTATTTTCTTTCTTTCTTTCTTTTTTTTGTGTGTGTGTGTGTTTAGTGCTGGGATTATAGCCATGTGCCATTGGGCTAGGACTCCATCACTGGCTCAGTGTGCCCCAGGGGGTGGGGCTGGCATAGCAAGCTGTGCCAGGGATTAAACCCTTGCCCCTGCTCTTGCCTAAGCAAGTGCTTAGTCTGCTGAGCTGTCTTTTCAGCCCTATAAAATTGATTCTTTCCTAAACTATTTCAAATCCTTTTGTAGCTTTGTATTTGAGTTCTACTTAGAATATTAATAAATATCGAGTGCCTGTGTATTTTAAAGTGCCATATACAGTAAATTTATTCCAATTTATTCAACTACTGCCTTTTTACTAGCTTTGTGTTAAATACTTTTCCACTTGGAATAATGGAGAAGAAAATTTTTAAGCAAGAAATTGATACATTTATTAAGATTTGGCAAGCTTGTTTCATTTCTCAACTAAGATTATTTTTAAAAGAAATGCACTAAATTTCTAGCTCTTTTTATAGAGATAATTCAAATCTAAGTTTGTTGCATAGATAAGTAAATAGGAAACGGGAAATGAAGGAAGTCAGGAAAAGATGAGACAGAGAAAATAAAATAAAATGCATGATTTTCTAATTATTTTTCCATTTATTGTCTGACATTTTACCAATAAAATGCAAAATGAGGTCATAAATGACATGTGGTCCTTGATCAGTCCACCACTGGTAGTGGAATAAAATAGAACTTGATTTTTCACAAATGTAGGGATTTCTGTGCATTGTTTTTGGATATTTGACTTCCAAGCAAGTTTAAAAAATTTCTCTTTTGCTCTTATCTCCTTGGCTTTCTTCCTCCTCTATTGCTCTTTCCTGGACCACTTCATGGTGGATTGAGTCATGGTGAGCCTCTAGCACCCAGATGATCTGAATCAGCAGAGTGCTGGGTGCGGAAGGCCCACATGAGCCTTGCTGCCAGCCGCATACAAGCAGAACCAAAGGGGAAGGCAGAGAGTTGCTGGTTCTCCTGGACAAGCTTGTCATGCTGGTGTTCCTCATATGAATTAGCCATGGTCGCTGGAGGAACTGGAGCCCTCACTGTGTCACTCCCTGGCTCCATCGCAGATCTTTCCTTCAGCTGGAACAGATCCTTCATTCCACCAGTACAGAGTTTCTAGCTTTCACCACTGGCCTTTGGGCCTTCCCATTACAGATCCTTGAAGACTTGTATGAGACATTGTCATGGGCTCTGGGCCTCCTAGTGGACCCCTCAGGACACTGCCGTGGAGTCCATGCCCTCATGTGGATTCTTTGGGCCTGCAATGTGTGGGCAGGTGCACTGTTCTGCCTTTGACTTTTAGGGTGAATATTATAAAATAATCCTATATATTATCTCTATTCCCTTGAAAACCCTAACTACAAAGAACTGCTTGATGTATTTTGAGATTTGTGTCTATCAAAATGTTGTATTACTTGGGGCTAGGGAGATAGCTCAGTAGAATAAGCACTTGCCTGGCAAGCACAAGGGCCTGAGTTCAATCCTGGTTCTTCCAAAAAAAATTGTTGTATTGCCCATAAAGGCCATGAAAAGTTAGAATGTCACTTAGAATTGAAAATATAACATTATCTTTATCGTATTAGGTACACATTTAACTGCATTTCTCTTTAGGAAGATAGCCTCTTTGCTCTACTTCCCTTCATTGTCTATTCAGCTGATCATCCCAAGGTCCTTTTATTCTCTTGCTTTCAGATATTACATCATAAAAGAAAAGCAAACAGTAACAAATGCTGGAGAGACATTGGAGGGAAAATGAACATTCTGTGCCATAGCTGGCAATGTAAACCAGGATGACCACTGTGGAAATTACTGAGAACAAACCAAAGTATCCACAGAGTGAGGAACTAAGTACATTGTTCAAATGAGCAGGACAACTGTCTTCCCTGCAGAAAGTGAAGAGAATCACTTAAAAATGGGATTATAAACAAAATTATAATTTCTATTTTATGCAAGTTTGTTCTATTGAACCCTTAAAGTCAGTTGGTGCTAGCAGTGCTTGTCTGGGTTTAAAGCTGCCATTGCTCTCTTCCCTTCCTTGAGAGTGCTACGGAAAGAGGAAAGGATGTGGCTGGAGCTGCAGGTTGGTTTGTGTAGCTGGTTAACAAGCATGGGTGAGCATATGTATGTCCAAGTTATCCCAAAATGTCAGAAACCATTTAGAAGGAAGAGAGAATGAAGAAAGTCCATTGTACAATTTATGATTCATGTTGTTAATGTTCTTTTATTTTGTTGATTCTCTTGCATTTAATACCCAGAATAATACTTTAAAACAGGAGTCCTCTACCTTTTTGGTACCAGTAATCAGTTTTGTGCAAGATGATTTTTCTAGAGTTAGAGGACTAAATATTTAATTTTTAATTTCTTTTTTAAATTAATTTATATTTGAAATACATAACAATTGCATTCCCCAGCACCAGCGTCACCAACTTAGCTATCTCAGGTCAGGAGTGTATGATCTAGATTCTAGACATTCAGAATTTACCTTAAAGTTCACTTTTAGGACAGTCCAGTTTCACAGCTGACCTGACAGGGGACAGAGCTCAGACTCTAGTGGGTGCAGTGAGCAATGGTTGAATCTGTACTCTCCTCTGAGAGGTCCATTTTCTAGTAGAGTCCCTGACTCCATGGACACGTCCTTGAACATTCAAGACACACACTGAAGGGTTCTAACCGTGAACGGGCAGCCATTTTACAGTCCCGGGGCACTGTGTTCTAGACTGGGGGAAATAACTGAGTTCTTACATCATAGAATATTCATATAGACATGAGAATCTCATTCTATACATTAAGCTAAACAAAGGAGGGGCCGAGTGTGGTAGCCACATTCAGGAGGCTGAGGCAGGAGAAGCCTTGCAAGTTTGAGACAACCTGGGCAACAAAGTGAGCTCAAGGCCAGAGCCCCTGTCTCAAAAAGACACAACACACACACACACACACACACACACACACACACACACACACACAAAGAGGGAGATAAAGAAAACAGAACTGCACAAAGAGATCTGCTATGTGTTCTATCCCTCCTCAAGTATCAGCAAGTTCAAGTATCACAGCTGCTGGCTCAAAAGCAGTAAAGTTACAACTGATCAATTTTCTGAGCATGACTACAACTGTTTGGAAACTCAGGAAACATCTGCACTGATTTTAAAATTTAATTTCTGTCATGGGCAAACTTCTCTGTATTCCCATCCTCTTCTGTGCTGTTCTGGTCTACCTGCGACCTGAATCTCCCCGGAGATCGCTGAGTCTCCTGAGGCCTCTCAGTCTGTAGCTGTTTCCCACTCTTGCCACTGTGCTTTTTCATTACCACTTGAGAGTGGAGGTAGAAACACTTGAAATTTACTGCAACTTGGAAATTACTCTCTTCTGAAAAGTCCTCTCCTTCCCCCATCATATCTTGTGATGATAACATGACCCTTCTTCCTCGTCATCACCCTTTCTCCTTGACTCTCAGGTCAGTAGTTTCCTTAATAATTTTATGGTTTCCTTCTGTGGCCTCCACAACTCTTTCTACTTAATTCTTCCTGGTTTTGTATGCATAAGGATATTTTTTCCAACAGTAATCTTTCTTTATGTGTTTGGTACAGAGTCTCCTGACACAGCTCAGACTTGTAGTGATCCTCCTGTTTTCAGGCTCCCCAATGCTGGGGTCATAGGCGTGCGCCACTACCCCCCGACTCTGCGGCCAGCTCAGCCCACCTGGGAGTGGGGCTGGCGTGGTATAGATGGTGCCTGAGATCCAACCTTGGTCCCTGTGCTTGCCTAAGTTTGCCTGAGCAGGCTCTTTAGTCCTCTGAGCTATCTCACCAACCTCAATAGTAATCTCAATTGTGTTCACTGCCATATCTCATCTAACCATTTTAGACACTGTTATAACCAAATACATGCTCAAGTAGAACTATACCACTTGATGAACTGTACCACAGCCTCCTATTCTGCAGATCACTTTGCCTATCCTCACTGAATTAAGACTGTACTCCCTTTCATCAGCAGTTTATTTTCAATTGTACTGTATTCCCTCCCCTATACCCTTTCAACACTTAAAATCCAGCTTAAATTCTATGTTAATTCATTTATGTATGACCTCCAATGCACTCATCATAATATAATGTTACTCAGGTTCATTCTCTCTACTCCTTTCTTCCATCAGTGCTATGGAGGGTGTGGACCCTGCTCACCGGCCATCTGTGAATTCTTTACTATCAGCTCACGGTAAGACATGCAGTAAAAGTAAGAAAATCATATTTATAGTTACCTGACAGACTTATATCTTATGAAGAGAATCTATTGATCTCTTTATAAGGCATACTTATTTTCAAAAGTATCAATTCTTTGCAATATGGAAATCACATTAGAACAAAATAAGCCATATAAAGAATCTAGGCCTCCTCCATAGTTTGAGCTATCCAACCCTAGACTACTATTTCATACCTTGTCTCTTAAATGGCAATGCCTCATATCTCTGCTTCATATTAAGGACTGCACCTAGGGCCTCATGTGTGCTAGGGAACCAGCCTCTGAGCTACATTTCCATCCTTTATTGCCTACTGTTATTCTCAGATTCCTCTTTGCACAGAAAAAAAATAGGAAGAAGCAGTTTGAAGTAAATTTATGCCATCACCAGGAGAGCCACAGGCATACACCGTACTCATGGTTTACTTTCTCTTCTGTTGTTTTATGTTTGAGCACATTATGCCCATCACTGTAAAGATAAAATTCACTGCATACTAGAACTCCTGCATTCTGGCAGGCCCTAGCATTATTCCAGCAAGACCCTTCATTCTTGGCTGTGTTAGCAATCTGTAGTTTAGGCTGGCCTCAGACTCATAGCAGTCCTCCTGCCCCAGCCCACCTACAGGCATGCACCACCATGCCCAGCCTCAGTTAATCATTTTTATAAGATTTTCCCCTGTCAAGTTCACACAACTCTATTTCTTCAGTATAAATTATATTATGAGAACTTTTGACTCCATGTTTTCTTTCCAGATATAACTTTCTTTCTTCCCTTTTTCTCCTATATTATGATTATGGAATTTTCCATAAAAGAGATATTTCTATTTATGATCAACAGGTCCTTGATTCATTCTGTTTTGATGTCATTCTGATCAGAATCTACATGATGTGCAGCTAAGATTATTTTTCTGATCTCATTCTAGTCTCTTTGATTACTCTGCTCTTACACTGCTTGCCTGTTACTCCTCAAACATACACATTTCTTGTGGTTTTAGAACTGGATCATTTCCCCTTCTGCTGGGAGCAGATTCCTTGTTTATACTACTTCCTTCCTTTCCTTTAGAGATTAAAACAGAGATCATCTTCTTTCTGAGATTTTCCATTACAACCATGGTTAAATTTAACAGGCCTGTTGTGGATTAAATACAAAGTGTTCCCCAAAGTCTCATGTATTGAGGATTTATTCTCCTGTATAACAATGATCTGAAGTGAGGCTTGGCAGGGTGATCAGATCTGGGCATGCTAACCTAATCAATGGGCATATCCACTGAGAAGGTTTTGACATGTTAGAGTCCAGTGGGCCATTAGGAGGTAGTGGCCAATTGGAGAATTAGGTCATGTGCCTTTGAAGAAAAATCTTGTCCTCAGCTTCCTGCTCTCCCTCTAGGGTCCTTGTCCATCACTGCTCCCTAACTACCCCAAGGCGAGCATGCTTCCTGTGCTGTGCCCTTCCCACATGGTGTTCCAGTGCTGTTCTGTCCCCAGTCTCAGGTTCACAATGAATCAGCTAACTACCAAAGGAAACTGAGTAGGAAACCCTTTTCCATTTGAATTGTTTTATTAAGTATTGAATAACAACACAAACAGCCCATCACAATGCACTTGCACAAAATGCTTTATCCTCCTGCCAAATCTTTTCCAAAAAGATCATTACCTTCATCGACACTGTATAATTTTACATGTTCTGTTGTTCTTATTACTTGTGATTTTCATCCTCTCCTACTGGAATATTTGGTGCACAAGACAAGAGTCATTTGTCCTGTGGATCACATGTACATACCTACTTAGTGAAAAAAGTTGTGTACTCAAACATGACAGAGATTCTTTAGGAAAACTTAGTTATAAACATCATATTAAAAAGTAAATTCATTCTTGTTGTTGCCACCATGTAAGTGATATTACCCTATTTTTCTAATTACTTTAGTCAGTACATAAATAATATCATAAATACAGAAAAAGAATAGAGAAAACAATTTTGTGAAACTATAAGATGTTTAAAATGTATAAATGATGCTTGAAGATATGATCAATTTACAAAGTTGGTGACTTCCTGTATATTAAAAACAGAAAAAAAAATAAAAACTCATAGGCAGTGGTGCCTCAGTTACAGAAAAGAATAAATATAATTACCCAGATAACAATGCCTACATGAAAAACAGAATAAAATAAGCCCTCCCCACACACCCTCTTAGGGTTTTCTTTTTCTTTTTTATTCTTGAAATTTCTGAATGACTACAGAGAAACTCACGAACCATACACATTTTACAACGTAATATGCGTTTTCTCAATGAGACAGGTTCTCACTGTCTAGTTCAGGGTGGTCTTGAGCTTACCTTAGCCCAGGCTGATCTATTTCACAGCAATCCTCCTGCCTCAACCTCCCAAGTGCTAGAATTATAGGCATTTCACCACTATGAACAGCAATATGCTTATTTAATGGAATTACAATAAAAATCTCAATGGAGACTTGATTGAAAAACTGAGTAACTGTTCATAATTTAGAGCAATAAAGAAATACGTGAGAAAGAACAGAAATCCTTTGAAATGTTCACTGAGGAAGGAAGTGTTAAGGAGATTTTTATACCATTACAGACACTATACTTAAATTACACAAGGAAGCATATGATTGCACAAAATGCATTCGTTAAACTAAAAGATTTGTTCTGGGGATAAAACCAAAATAATTCAAGAGGAAAACAAATAGGTTGAACTTGAATACGAATCTAAGTTATCATTTATTTTATTTTATTTTATTTTATTTTTGTATTTAGGACATGGTGGACATGGTCTCACTGCATAGATCGGACTTGTAGTGATCCTCCTGTTTACAGCCTCCCAAGTGCTGGGATTACAGGTGCATGCCACTATCCCAGTTTCAATAACCATCTCAGCATGCTCTGGGACAGTGCCAGTATGGCAGGGCAGGGAGATTCCCAGCCCCTGCATCTGCCTAAGCAGAAGCTTTAATCTGCTGAGCTATTTGGTTGGCCCAAAATTATCATTATTTTTAAATTGCTATATTTTATATATAGGAAAGTCATAAGATTTAAATAAAAATGCTTTCAGAATCAAGAAGATAGTTGAATAAAATAAACATGAGAATATGCTAAAAGCAATGTTTCAATATAGGAAAAATAATGACTTAGAATATATATATATATATATATATATATATATATATACACACATATATATATGCAGTAAAATGATCAAATAAATATAAATGATCATTTTTAAAGAAGAAAAATCTGAGGGAAATGAACAAGAACTTTCAATAAACATTTTTGAAAGTATTTTATTTAATAAGATTCAAAAATTTATATTGATATAACACTAGCTTTTTATTATTGTAGAATTATAATGCTTATTTAGAATGCATCTAAACATGGGTTTGATACACAACTCTAAAATAAAAAATAAGAAAAAGACAACTTGGGAAGCATTTTGCAGCACATGTAAAAAGACTAATTTGTTTAATACACTGGTAATGATAATCTAAAAGTATAAATTTAATAACATTTAAAAATGGGCAAATGAAGTGCTATTAAACATGAAAAACTCAGCCACTTTTTGGTAATAGGAGCAACTAAAACCATATTTAAATACTACTTATAATTAGGTCAATTAAGACTAAAGTATTAACAAAAAGTTTTGATATGGAAATAGGTCAAATACATTCTCATATGACAATTGTAAAATTCTTTTTTTTCTGTATTTTATGGAAGGGTCTACAGGGGCTCAAGGTCCACTACTAGATCAGACTCTGGTGAGCTGCCTGCTTACAGACTCCCAAGAGCTGGGATTATAGGCATGTACTGTCTCTAGTTTCAATGGCGATCTCAGAGTCGCAGCGTGCCCCCCCGGGTGGGCCCGGTATGGCAAGCCCTGCAGATTGAAACCCAGCCCCTGAGCCTACTGTAGGCACTTTAGTCAGCTGAGCTATTTGACCCTGACAGTGGGAAAATTCTGATTGCTTAGTATCTTTAGAAGACCATTTGGTAATATAGATCAACATTAAATATGTATAAATTTCAGCCCTAGAAATTTATCATCTGGTATAATTGTAAATATTTCTTTGAAGTGATATATATAAATGCACTAGCTACAATGGGAAAAACTAGAAAAGATCTAATAATCCATTTGCAAAGTACTGTTTAATAGAAATGTGTTCATTCAATGGAATTTTGTAGAAATTCCTTACAAAATTGTAAGGTTTTGCATGTACTGAAACAGAATATTTTTATAATGAAAGTTTGTAACCATGAATTTTATTCACAATTTAAAACAATGTCTTAGAGTAAGACTTGGTACTACTAAATATTTCAAAATAAAAATTGCATTTTTTCTTTATGTGTGTTCTGTTTAGAATTATCTCTGTACATTTATGTAACTTTTGATACTGTTGGATTTCATTTTTATTTTAAATGAAAATTGTCTTAAAAATTGTACTGTCAAAATTCTAGTTAAAAAATAAATTTAAATTGTATTTCACATTATATACAAGAAAGAAAATCAGATAAAAATATAAAAATAATATCTTA
Source organism: Ctenomys sociabilis (assembly GCA_004027165.1). Taxonomy (NCBI): domain Eukaryota; kingdom Metazoa; phylum Chordata; class Mammalia; order Rodentia; family Ctenomyidae; genus Ctenomys; species Ctenomys sociabilis. The sequence continues at coordinate 27,386 of PVKA01029575.1, forward strand.
AAATTATGAAAGAATATCTATACTTGAGATGAGCTGATATTTTGGAAGTCCATTAAAATTTATACAATAGGACAAATTTAATTATAGTTTTTCCTCACTGACACATAGAAAAAAATAGTAAGGAGCTATAATCAGATAAATTTATTTTCTTACAGTATAGAGATGTGCCTACAGTGAATTCAGTACACTTTTACACTGCTGTTACCAAGCATAAGATTTTCAACTTTTTAGGAAGTGTAATAACATAGCATTATAAAAATTCAATAGTTTTACTATAAGACATGTAAATTACAGAATGAAATTACAACTATGTTATGGTGTTTCCACAAAGATTACAATCAACCTGGGCTGGGGACATAACCCAGGGGCATAGTGCCTGCCTGGCATGTGTGAGGAACTGACTTTGACTCCTGGTACCAAAATTTTTTAAAAACAGATACAAATATGATAAAATGAAACTGTGAGCCTGACACTGTGGCTGTAATCCCAACACTTGAGAGTATGAGACAAGAGAATCACTATAAGTTTAAGGCTAACCTGGCCTGCATAGTGAGTTCAAGGTCGTCCTGAATTGCATACTGAGACCCTGTCTCAAAAAGAAAATAAATAAATAAATAATACATGTAATAGACATGTATATATGTATGTATGTATGTATGTATAATATATATTATAGATATTATATATTATGGATAATATGTATACATCAGAATACCTGAATATAAATGAAGTGTTTTATATGTTTTTGTGTATATGTGTTTGTGTATGTGTGTGT